>RJWM01011675.1:0-58760 GCA_004363535.1 Dasyprocta punctata | reverse complement strand
TGGTTCTGCGTCTGCGGATTCAATCCACCATGGTGGAAAACGTTTTTAAAAATTGCCCCTGTAACTGAACCTACCCAGAATGTCTTCTCATCTTCATTCGTACAGCACAGTGTAAGTTACGCACTTGTCGTCTCTGCTGCCCTGGCATCGTAAGGAGCCTAGACATGGCCCAGGGCACGTGTGGTGTGCACAGGACACGCGAGGACCTCGTGCCACCCGCGAGGGACGCAAGCACCTGCGGGCTTGGCACCCATGGGGCTCTGGAGCGGATCCCTCACGGAGCCTAAGGAACAGCTGCATGCACACTCAGGTGTATTTTTGCCTTGGGAGCTCCTCGAAGTGAACTTGCCCCTTTGTCTTCTTCTCCCCCCCCCAATCCATTTTATTTCAAGGAGAAAAAGAAAAAGAAAGGAGGAGGAGGAGGAGGAGGAGGAGGAGGAGGAGGAAGAAGAAGAAGAAGAAGAAGAAGAAGAAGAAGAAGAAGAAGAAGAAGAAGAAAATGAAACTTCAAAACACGTCAATCTGGGCAACAATGGTACATACACTGCACATTGTCGTCCCCAAATCACTCACCCAGAGCACAAGACATCTGCATTCAATTGTCTGAACAATACTGGCACAAACTGTTCTTCTCAGTGAACTCAGAGAAATCAGTAATATAACTACCTTAATTATTCTTTTATAGCCGGGCGTGGTGGCGCACGCCTTTAATTCCAGCACTCAGGAGGCTGGAGGAGCGTTGTGAGTTCGAGGCCAGCTTGGGCTACAGCATGAGTGCAAGGCTGGTCTGAGCTACATAGTGCGACCCTGCCTCAAAAAACTAGGGCTGGGAGTTTGGCTCAGTGACTTAAATGCCTGTCTGGCAGATGTGAGGTTGTGAGTTTGATCCCTGGTGCCACACACAAAAAATTATTCTTTTATATACATACATATATATATATATTTACATACACACATACATATACATATGCTGTTTCTTTCAGCTTCTCACTCTAATGAGACAATACGATGTTTATACAAATGTCTTATTTATTTCACTTATGCGTATGGTCTCAAGTTTCACCCATTTACCTATAAAAGTCTCAAGTTTACCCTTCTTTATGGGTGAGTAGTACTCCATTATATAAAAATACCACATCTTTTTTTTCATTCCTCAGTTGATGGGCATTTAGGTTGTTTCCAAGATCTGGCTATTACAAATTCTGCTGCTATAAATATGGGTGCACATATATTGCTGTGGTATGATGTTTTTAATTCTTTTTTTTTTTTTTTTTGGTACTGGGGATTGAACTTACAACCTCACACCTGCCAGGCAGGCGCTTAGGCCACTGAGCTAAATCCCCGGCCCTATTTTTTGAAACAGGGTCTCACTGTGCAGTTCAGGCTGGCCTTGAACCCACTTTGTAGCTCAGGCTGCTCTCAAACTCACAATGATCCTCCTGCCTCAACCTCCCAAGTGCTGGGATTAAAGGCATGTGCCACCACGCCTGGCTTTTCATTCTTTTGGGAAGATATCTAGGAGGGGAATAGCTGGGTTGGATAGGACCACTAGTCCTATTTTTTGAGGAACCTCCACACTGACTTCCACAGTGGTTGCCCAGTCTACACTCCCACCAACGATGGAGAAGGGCTCCTTTTTCCCCACAGCCCCTCTAACATTTGTTATTGCTTGGTTTCTTGATAGTAGCCACACTTTCTGGGGTGAGGTGGAATCTCAGTGTTGTTTTAATTTGTATCCCTCGAATGACCAGTGATGTTGAGCATTTTTTCACATATTTATTTACTCTTTGTGCTTCTCCCTCTGAGGAGTGTATATTCATCTTAGACGCCCAGTTTTGGATTGGGTCTTTAAATCTGGGAGGACTGATTTTTTTTTTTTTTTTAGTTCTTTATATGTTCTCGTTAGTAATCTTTTGTCTGAGGAACAGCTGGCAAACATTTTCTCCCACATTGTGGGTTGTCTCTTCACTCTGTTGGTGGTTTCTCTTGCTGTGCAAAAGCTTTTCAGTAGGGTGAGATCCCATTTGTTGATTCTTTACAATAGTTCCTGTGCTATCTGGGTTTTGTTCATAAAGCCTTTGCCCACACCAATGTCTTCGAGAGTTCTACATACTCTATCTTCCAGAAGATTTTCCTATCAGCAATCCCTTACTTTGGGAAAATTACAGTTGAATGAATCTGAGGAGGTTCTCAGTGGATAGGGCTACTCTAACGTGATTCTCCGCCTCGTTTTGTTCTTCCATGTATCACTGCTGCTTTGGTTATAATTCACCTTCTATTTCTCCACGAAACCGGATCAAACAACCCATCAGGCCTTAACTCTGAATCTGATAAAATCACATTCCATCCTAGTACACAATTAAAGATATAGGGTTCATATGCATAGCATTAACCATTTTATCATTAGTCCTAGTCTCACCCGACCTCCTTGGAGATCCAGTTAACAACATGTCAGCCAACCCCCTAAACACCCCTCCATGTATTAAACCAGAATGATATTTCCTCTTTGCATACACTATTCTCCATTCTATTCCTAACAAACTTGGAGGAGTTTTAGCCCTCAGAGCCTCAATTCTAATGCTAACCTAATTCCCAATCTTACATTTATCAAAACAATGTAGCATATCATTCCGTCCCCTCAGCCAATGTCTTCTATGAGTGTTAGTAGCAAACCTATTTATCCTTACACGAATCGGAGGTCAACCAACTGAATACCCTTACATCTCCATCAGACAACTGGCGTCGATTACCTACTTCTCTTCCAGATGTTTGTTTTAATATTAAGATCTTTGATCCATTCTGATTTTAGCTTAGTACATGGTTAAAGATATGGGTCTAGTTTTGATCTTCAGCATGTGTGGAGCCAGTTTTTCTAGCACCATTTATTAAGGAGGCTTTCTTCTAGTGAGTGTGTTTGGCACCTTTGTCAAAGATAAGGTAGCTCAGTGTGTCTGCAGTTGTTTCTGCATCTTCTAATATATTCCATTGATCTTCTGGTCTTTTTTTTTTTTTTAAATCATGGTAGCTTTATAGTAAAATTTCAAGTCAGAAATTGTGATGCCCCTTGTCTTGTCTTTGTTGCCCAAGATCATCTTTGCTATTTTAGGTCTCTTCTGGTTCCAGATGAATTTTAGGGTTGTTTTCTCTAATTCTGTGAGATAGGCTATTGAAATTTTGATTTGGTTTGCATTGAATCTGTATAGCAGTTTTGGAAGTATGGCCATTTTCACTGTATTAGTTCTTCCTACCCAAGAGCACAGGATCTCTCTCCATTTTCTAATATCCTCTTCAATATCCTTTTTCAGAGTACTGTAGTTTTCAACATAGAGGCTTTTACATCCTTCGTTTGATTCCTAGGTATTTCATTTTTTTAGACACTATTGTAGAAGGTATTGTTCCTCTGATTTCTCTGTCAGTGAGTTTGTTATTTGTGTACAAGAAGGCTATTGATTTTTGAGTGTTGACTTTGTAACCAGCTACATTACTGAATTTGTTTATTAAATCTAGAAGTCTTTTGGTGGAGTTTTTGGGGTCTTCTAAATAGAGTACCATGTCATCTGCAAATAACAATATTTTAACTTCTTCCTTTCCTATCTTTATTCCTTTTATTTCTTTCTCTTGTCTAATTGCTACTGCTAAATTTTCCAGGACTATGTTGAATAAGGGTAGAGACAGTGGACATCCTTGGCTTGATCCTGATTTTAGAGTGAAAGGTTTCAGTTTTTGTACATTTATTATGATGTTGGCTGTTGGTTTGTCATAGATGGCCTTTATCAGATTGAGATAAAGACCATCTACTCCAATTTTCTGTAGGGTTTTTGTGAATGGGTGCTGGACTTTGTCAAAAGCTTTTTCTGCATCTATTGAGATAATCATGTGATTTTTGTCCTTGGCTTTGTTAATATGGTGTATTACATTTATGGATTTACGTATGTTGAACCATCCCTGCATCCCTGGGATGAATCTTACTTGATCGTGGTGTACAATCTTTTGGATGATTTGCTGCAGTCCAATTGCCAGTATCTTATTGAGGATTTTTGCATCAATGTTCATTAGGCAGATTGGCCTGTAATTCTCTTTCCTAATTTGGTCCTTCTCTGGATTTGGAATCAGAGTAATGCTTGCTTCTGGCAATGAATTTGAGAGCATTGCCTCCCTTTCAATTTCATTAAAGAGTTTAGAAGTAGTGATGGTAGATCTTCACTAAATTTCTTGTAGAATTCAGCAGTGAATCTATCAGGACCTGGGCTTTTCTTTGTTGATAGGTTTTTAATTGCATTTTCGATTTTGTTTACTGATACTAGGTTATTTAGGACTTTTATATCTTCTTGATACAGCTTTGGTAATTCATGTGTACCTAGGAATCTGTCCATTTCTTCTGTGTTTTCCATCTTATTAGAATATAAGTTTTCAAAGTAGGTATAGATGATTTTCTGGATTTCTGCAGGGTCTGTTGTGATTTCCCCCTTTTCATTCCTAACTGCATGAATTTTAGTCTTTTCTTTCCTTCTTTTGATAAAGGTGGCTAAGGGTTTGTCAATTTTATTTAATCTTTCAAAGAACCAACTCTTTAATTCATTGATTCTTTGTATTTTTTTTTAGTCTCCGGTATGTTAATTTCTGCTCTGACCTTTATAATTTTCTCCCTTGTATGAGATTTTGGTTTAGCCTGCTCTTCTTTTTCTAGAAGTTTAAGATTAAACATTAAGTTGTTTATATGCACGTGCTCTGTTTTCCTGATATGGGTATTTACTGCTATAAATTTTCCTCTTAAGACTACTTTCATTGTGTCCCACAAATTCTGGTATGTTGTATTGTCATTATCATTCAACTGTAAGAACTGCCTAATTTCTTTAATTTCATCTGTGACTCATTGGTTGCTCAGTAGGGTACTATTTAATTTCCATGTGTTGATGAAGTTCTTGTGGTTTCCTTTGGAATGGATTTCCAATTTCATTGCATTGTGGTCTGATAGTATGCATGGGATAATTTCAATTCCTTTGCATTTACTTAAGCATGTTCTATGAGCCAGTATATGGTCTATTTTGGAGAATGTCCTGTGTGCAGCTGAGAAGAATGTGTATTCTGATGCTGTGGGGTGGAAGACTACATACACATCTACTAAGTCCATTTGTTCAAAAGTTTGATCTAGTTCTAATATTTCATTATTGATTTTTCATCTAGTTGATCTGTCTTTTGTGACAGTGGGGTATTGAGGTCTCCTGCAATTATATTAGAGCTTATTTGATTTTTCATGTCTGTTAGTAATTGTTTTAGGTAGTTGGGTGTAGTGGTATTTGTTGCATATATATATATATATATATATATATATATATATGATTGTTATCTCTCCTTCTTGGATTATTCCCTTTACGAGGATGCAGTGACCTTCTTTACTTCTCTTAATCAGTCTTGGCTTGAAATTCACTTTGTCTGCAAATAGAATAGCTATTCCTGCTTTTTTCTGGGCTCCTGTCACATGGAGTATTTTTTTCTTCCTTTGACTTTCAGTCTAGGAATTTCTTTTTGAGTTAAATGTGTTTCTTGTATGCAGTATATTGTTGGATCTTGCTTCTTGATTCATTCTGCCAGTCTGTGTCTTTTGACTGGTGAATTAAGACCATTAACACTGATGGTTATAACTGATATGTATTGACTTGTCCTTGTCATATTATTTTCCTGTTTTTGCCTCCCCCTCTTTCCCCTCTCCTTCTAATTGTTTGCCTTTCCTGGTGGATTCCTTCTGTTGGGGTTCATGGAGCTGTAATCCTTATTATCTCTTTGTATAATGTCCTTCAGAACATTTTGGAGTGCTGGTTTAGTGGTCATAAATTTCATCAGATGTTCCTTGTCATGGAAGTGTTTTATTTCTCCATCAGTTTTGAAAGATAGTTTTGCAAAGTACATTAGTCTGGGTTGAAAGTTGTTTTCCTTTAGAACTTGGAGTATTTCACTCCAGTCTGTCCTTGACTTGAGAGTTTGTGCTGAGAAATCAGCTGTGATTCTGATGGACTTTTCTTTATAGGTGATTTGTTTCTTTTCTCTAGCAGCTTTTAGGATTTTATTCTTGTGTTGAATTTCTGGAATCTTGACTATGATATGCCTGGCTGTAGATTTTTTTTGATCATTGCTAACTGGAATCTAAATACCTCATTTATCTGGATGTCAAATTCATTTTCTCTACCAGGAAAGTTTTCTGTCATGATGTCTATGAACATTTTAAAAATGTCATTTGTAGTATCTCCTGCTTGTTCATTAACTCCAGTTAATCTTAAGTTATTCTTCTTTGTCTCATCTAGCAGCTGCTGGATTGATTTCTCATGGTCCCTTGCTATTTTTGAGAAATCTTTCTTTTCTTGGTCACTAACTGCAAACCTGTCTTCAGTATCTGAGATCCTGTCCTCACATTGGCCTAATCTGCTTTGAATACTTTCACTGGAGTTTTTATTCACCTGGATATCTGCTTGAATCTGCTTTATGGATTCCATTTCTTTCCTATACTGATCTTTCATAATTTTCTTAAGGTTGTCGATTATTTTGTCTGTGTCTGCTCTAATGTCGCTAGTATGGTGTGTATTTTGGTAATCTCTGTAGTTATCTGAGAGATTATTTTGGATTTATTTTTTTTCCAGAGCCTCATTCAATTGCTTTGTTGTTTCCACTTCAGGGAGACCTGGTGGAAGACTTTTGGATGGTCCCACCTCACTGCTCCCTGGATTTGCTTTTGGTGAACTGGATGTCTGTAGTTGCATTTTGCTTAAGTGTCTTCTCATTTTATTTTCTCTCCTATTTTTCATTTAATTTCTGGGATGATGCTTGTAAGTTGCCTATGGTGTGTTGCTTTAATGGTAGTATTTAGGACTCTTAGGTGATAATTTCTTCTCTGAGGTATCTTCCAGGTGTAGCTGGTTTTTGGGTTTTGAGCCTCTTGTAAGAACTTACCTCTTCAGTTTGTTGGAGATGAGAAAATGCTCGTTTGGCCCAGTCCTTGGTTCTTTGGCACTGTGCCACAGTATTTTCTGTGATCCTTAGTTAATCTCAGTCTTGGGATACCAGGATCAACAGATGTTTAGAACAATTATGCCAATTTTGGCTATAGTGGTATCAATAGCATCAAACAGCCTAGAAAACAACAAACTGAGCTAACCCTTAACTTGCAACTTTTAGCCATATGAACTAGATTTGCTATTCTATAACAAGATGTAAGACAAACCAGATAGTTATATGCAATATGTACATCCATAATGTGTTCATTTTGCCCTTGAGTGTTCAAATTTAAAATGGATTAAGGAGAAAATAGAGAAGTGGAAGAAGAGGAAGAGTTTAGAAGTAAGGTTGAAGGACAAAGTGGGATCGTGCCAACTCTGGGAAACTGTGCAGAAGACTGAGGAAAAGAGAGAGGGATGGGATAAGAGGAAGAACAGAACAGAACCACGCCCACAAAGAGGTTAGGAACCATGCTTTCACACTCATAAAAATAATGAAGGAGAAAGAGAAGAGAAAAGAAAAGAAAATGAAAAACATTCCACTTCCAGGATTCTCTGTGTTCACCAGTATACAGTCTATGGAGACAGAGCCCCAAATTGTGCCGATCTGTCCCAGCAGGCCAGCAGTTGCTTTATGCCGTAGTAGTGTGGATAATCTCAGCAGACTTCCCAAAGACCAGATTCACTGGGCTTGTCGCAGTCCGAGCAGTTTCCACAAGTCTGTGCCTAGCCGGGAGCTGCTAGAGGCTGCTGGCAGCAGTTCTGGTTCTGGGCTTATCTGGCCTGTCTCCAAAGTGGCTCCCAGCTGACTGCTCTCTCCCTGCGGGAGGACCAAGTCTTCTGCACTCACCGCCAGGCAGTGCAGTGCTCCACATCCCCCACTCCCCTCCACTGCTGCGTCTCTCTGCAGAGGCCTCCGGGATCCCAGCCATCACCATCACTGTGACCCAGTGTCCCCAGTTTCAAACAGCTCCTTTTGTGCAGTGAGCCCCATTTCACCGCCTTCTTCTTTGAAGTTTCTCTCTTCACCCTCTCTGTGGGCTTCAGTTCACACTTCAGATTCCTCCTGGGTCCAGGGACCGCTTCCTTCTTAGCTCCTTCATGATGCTGCATTCAGCGTCTGGATGGCGACCCTCAGGCTGTGGTCTCTGCTCCCTTTGTCTGTTAATAGTGTGTGAACTTCCTAAGAGTCAGGGCATCCTCTTACCTAATCTGAGGAGTTCTCAACTTCAGGAAACCTAAATAAATGCCTGAATTGAAATCTGAATAAATACCTGAATGTAAATCTCAATACTCTAAACCTAAATAAATACAGGATTTTACATCTCAGTATAGTTTTAATCTCATTCAGTACAGGATCAATGTGTGTCTAACAGTGAACTCAGCACAGTAGTCTAATCTGAATACAACCTTATGCTATCCAGCATTGACTATAATATTCTACACTTGAATCCATATTTCAATTTTGCTGATTGATCGAATAATGGTTGTTGGTAATTTTCTTCCTTTTTCTTTTCTCTTTTTGAAAAAAAGAAGCCCAGGTGGAACGCAGGGCCTCACCAATATCAAGCATTTCCTCTACCACTGCTCCCGCCTTTCCTTCCTGAGGGCGGTTTCCTTTGTCCCTAGGAAATGGAGCCTGACGTCATGCGCGGCTTTAACTGTTGCCTCCCCTTTGCCAGGAACGCTCTCAGCCTTGCTTTGGCATGGACTCAGATCACTGGTTTTACAGATGCCCCTTATTTGAGACCAGTATTCATAGTTGGCCTCAGGTTACACACTGCTGCAGGAAGACCCCTGATCAAACAGCTCAAAGGGTTCAACGCTGACTGGGCCGGGCCGCAGCTCTGGGATGGGGCCTCACTTGGCATGTGTGAAGCCTCCCAGCACTGTAGAAAAGAAGAGGAGGGGAGGGGGAGGTGCGGGGAGGGGAGGGGAAGAAGAGGAGAACAGGGCTGACCCGCGTGGGGCCCGGGGAGGGGGCGGGGCAGGCGGCCCCTGTTACCTGCCGCACACCCTTCTGCACTGTTTGAGCTTGTAACGGGGCACACGCTCTGCCGGGCAGGTGCGCCCAGTGCTTCCAGGCCCGCGATGGGCTGAGGAGTTGGGAAAGGCCGCACACAGCTGGGAAAGGGCGCTTAGTGTGGGACAGTCCCCGCTGTCCACCCACTTGCACGTTACTGTGGCTCTTTCCGCTGCTGGCCTTGGGATTCCCTTTTCTCTTCTTTTCCTTCCTTTTATTTTTCCTTTTTGGATGCTGGGAATGGCAGTCAGGGCCTCCCACGGGCTAGGCGAGCACAAAGCTGCGCCCTAGCCTGGCAGCTGAGCGCTCAGCGCTCTGGGACTCTGGGCAGCCGGCCCTCTTCCTGCCAAGCGCCTGCCTGGCCCTGTGGTGACTGCCAATGGGCTCCGCCCTCTGACGCTATGCCGAGATCCCTGGGGCTCGCGTGGGAAGCCCCGTAGGACTCTGCAGGCACCCGGGAGACGTCCAGACCCGTAACAGGGCTGGGGCTGTGTTCTGGGTGGGATTTCCCTGTGGCCCTGCAAGGCCCGGCCGAGAGCTGTCAGGAAACTCCCTGCCTCCCTCTGCACGCCTGTGCCCTGGGGCTCCTGTGTCTGGGGCCAGTGGTTTTTTACCAGCTGTGCAGGCGCACACCACACACCCCTGCGGTACAGGAGTGCTAGGTGCATGGGGCCATGAACGATCCCCAGAGAATGGGTGTCCAGGCTTGGCTCCAGCCTGCAGCGCTTTGCGGAGCTGGCAGCACAATGGGAGGTGGCCCTGGGCAGGAGCGAGGTCACGGTGTGCCCTTGCGGGGGAGAGTGGGTCGGGGCCTCCCTGTCTCCTGGCCTCTGCTCTTGGGTGCTGCCCATGGCGGCGGACCTCAGACAGGAACCCACGGTGACTGGGACAGGTGACAGGACAGACCCCTCTGAAACCCAGAGACGAACTCGGCCCTCTTTCCTTTCCAGACTGGCTGAATGATACAGACATTTTGTCGCAGTGCTGGCGAGCTGACCTGGAGGATGCCACAGTCACCTGGGACGACCCCGCAGCAGCCACTCTGGCTCCATCGTGCTCCCACCACGGGCACCTTGCCAAGGTCAGCTGAGCATGGGAAGCAGGCCGTCCCTGCCATCCCAACCCTACGCCTTCCCTGGGCTCCCCAGGGTCCGCCCGAGGTCCCCTCTACTCCCTCTTCCTGCACAGACGCCTGCTGTTGCCTGTCGGCCACTGCTTTCCCTAACTTGGCGTGGGACGGGGCGAAGTCCGGGCTGTGCCCCTCTGTGCTCTAAGTGGCTCCCTGCCACTGCCCCAGCCTGCCAGGATGCCACCACCTCCTCGGGTTCTAGGACGCCTCTTCTTACCCACTTCTTCTCACTGCCGCGTCTTTCAAAAATAGATGAAAATTTTAATTGGTAAAAGTTGTATGTATTTATGGGTGTGTGAGGTTCCGGAATATGTAAATGTTGGGGAACAGCTGCATAGAGCAGTCCGTGCATCCTCCCCTCCCATATCTATGCCTTAGTGGTGAGAGCTTGCAGCCCTTGGTGGTTTGCTAGAACACGATACATTGTTATCTCAGACACCATGCGGTGGCCGCAGGAGCTGGTTCCCAGGACCTAACTGAAATTTTGCATCCTTTGACCACAGAGCCTCTCGCTTAGCGCCCTCCCCAACACACTGTCAGCTTTATCCAGTGCAGAGCCAAGGGACGGACACAGGGAGGGCGGGGGGTGTTCTGGGACCTCTTTTATTGTCATTGGCAGGACGCCCCCGAGGGCCAGCGATGCCTTAACAGCGAGCGTGAGAGCCCCAGCTGCAAGCCGGGGTGGTGTGCACGCACGTGTCCATTTGTGTCATCTAGATGTGCAACGCAGATCCTTCGACATGCCTGCGCCTGTGCTGCATCCTGGGCACTTTCCTCCAGCCTGCTGCAGTGCTCCGTCCCCGCTCCCGCCCTGGGGGGGTGCTGTGGCCCCTTGGTTCTCTGGCCTGAGTGACCCGGAGGGACCCAGCCCTGGGATGCATGTGAGTGCCAGGCGGGGTGGGTTCCTGCAGTAGAGGCCCCCTCCCCTGGTGGAGAACTCTGAAGGCCCACACAGCACCACGAGGTCCTGCGGGGACCATTCTGGTTGCCCGTGGAGCTGGTGAGCTGGAGACTGAACCTCTGCCTGGACCTCCCGTCCCTGTGCCCACTCCCCAGCTGCCCACTGTCTTCCGGGTCACTTCCAAGCCACTGCCGAAGCCTCCTCTCAGGCTGAGATGGCTGGGGGAGGGACAAGGACAGCGAGCAAGGTCATGGGATGGAAGAGCTGTCCTGCCCCAACGCCCCCACTCACACACACGCACACACACACACGCACACACGCACACAGATTAAGGGGTCCACAAATTAAGAAGTCCCAGGCTTCCTGGCTGATGTGTAAGGTGCCTCATTTCTCCCTTCCCATGTGTTCTGTCTGCTATGTAACTCATTTATTTGGTAAATACTTCCTATCTTTTCAACAGCAAAATTTCTGAATTTGTTTTAGATTGAGAAATGTATATGAAGAAGTATAATCAGGACTTCAAAATCCATTCCAATAATCTTTGCCTTTAACCAGAAAATTTATTCCATTTACAACAGTAACAATCATTGACATTGTAGAATTTGCTTTCATATTTTTATGCATATTTAAATTCATTTTATTTTATTTATGTGTTTTTTTTTTTGAGGCAGGGTCTTACTTTGTAGTACATGCTGACGTTAAACTTGTGGTGATCCTCCTGCCTCAGCCCCTCAAGTGCTGGGATTACAGGTATGTGCCACTGTGCCTGGCCCAGATATTTAAATTTTTGCTGCCTTTTCTTTGTTTTTTTTTATATTTGTTTTTCTTTCTTTATCAAGTTTTTTGTTCCATTTCCCCTCTACTAGATTAGAAGGCACATATTCTGCTCTCATTGTAGCGGAGCTAGAAAACTCCATGTGTTTTAAATTTAAAGTTCACAAGCAGTGAAAGGACCGCGGATTCCACCTGAGAATCCACCACGTGGCCCGTGCTCCTGTGATTCGGGGCTGTGCCTCTGTCTGGCTTCTCAGGCCCAGGCACAGGCGGTGCTGTAGCCCGCGCTGCTGCTGCCTCCGCAGATTCGCAGATTCCGCTGCACACACAGCACTCCCCTTGCCAGCTGACCTCCGTACTTCTCACCTTCTGGGCGGTCGTCTGGGCGACTCCGCAGTAGGGAGCTCTGCTGGCTTCCATCGTCTGAGACGCTTTTTGTCTTGTTCTAGGGAGATGATCTCATTGACTGTGCTTCTAACGGCTGGGAATTAACTTCTTGGGAAACTTCAAAGCTTCAGCTCGGCCATAGGCTGAGATCGAGCCACCACTCCTGGCTAGGTAACCCTTTTTCTTTGCTTTAGAAATGTACTGCTTGCTGGTGCACACCTGTAATCCTGGCTACTGGGGAGGCTGAGGCAAGAGGATTGCAATTTCAAGGCTGGTCTGGACGAGTCTGTGAGACCCTATCTCAACATGAAATATAGAAAGGCCTAGGGGTGAAGCTCAGTGGTGGAACACTGGCTTAGAATGCCCAAAACCCCGAGTTTGATTCCAGGAACAAAAATAAATGCAGAAAGTTGGTAAACAACAACAACCACCACCCCACTTCTGGCCTCAATTTCCAACAGTCTCACCAGGATGTGTACAGGGATGGTTTCATTTTTATTTAACTTGCTTGGACTTTGTGTACGCTCTGATTTTAAGTATCGAGTTTCACTAACTGTGGAATTTTAAAGTCTTTCACTCATGAGATATAGCCCTGCCCCAGCCGGAAAATCTGGACATGTGAGTGTGCACTTCCTGCCGTGTCCTGTGTTCTCCTTTCCAAGTTTTGTATCCTTCTGACTCTGCGCTGCACTTTCTATGAAGAGGGAAAGTCGTATTTGAATTCCTAGTTATTCCTAAGGTGCGCTCCGCGTCTATCCCTTGATGTCATTTTATATTCCCTTCTTACCCTCCTTGCTGGTCTTTCCTCATCCCGTCTGCATCAGCTTTCCTGTTGCTGGGACACAGCACCCTGTGCTCACAGCTTGGAAGGGAGCGTTCATTTGGTTCACAGTTGTGGGGGACTCAGTCCATGGTCAGCTGGCTCCGAGGTAGGAGCATCACGGTGCAAGGGCGTGGTGGAGAAAGCAGAGCAGGGGAGCAAAGAGGAAGGGACCAGGGGTCACACAGATGCCCAAGGTCACATCTCAATGACCTGCCCAGACACACCCAGAGATCTGCTCCACAAGCCCCTGGGGAGATTCCAAGGCCTGCCAGTCGTTCCAGTGGTCAAGTTGACACTGCGCACTAACCACCAGGCCACCCATTACTGACTTTTTAGGTTGTGCAGGCTGGTCTAGAACTCCTGGATTCTAGTGATCTGCCTGCCTCAGCCTCTCCAGTAGCTGGGAGTATAAACTGCACCATTACACCTGATTACTGCCCTTTTTTCAGACCAACTTTTATTGCGTTTCTTTTACCCATGATTTGGAAATGGTAAGAAATATACACGCATTTTCAACACGTTTTTGCCAACACCCACAGTGACATGGTGTGTGCACCATTCCTCCTTCCGCCAAGGACTTGGGCGTGGGCTTCCTCTCCTTCCTCCCTTCTCCCTGACTCCCAGCCGAGCTATGGCTCTCACAGAGCCCCTCCCAGCCTCTCCTAGTGCCTGAGCCTTTCGACCTGTGCTTTCCCCCTTTCTCTCTGCCCATCGTCTGCCACCTGCCGGAGTCACCCTAGGGACTGCTCTGCAACAAGGGGTTTATGTTTTGCACACCTAGCCTCACTCCTTGGCTGGGCACCTATCTACGCTGGCCACATGGCCTCTCTCCCCTGAGTGTCTGTCCAGAGCTCAGAGGCAACGCAGAGCCCTGGGTGGTCAGGCTGTGTCCCTGACTCAGGTGGCGCCAGACAACTCCCGGGTCTCGTGCGCAGGGGCAGTCACGGGTTCCTCCGAAGGGGGAATGATTCCCTGCAAACAACTCATGCACTGGGTCCAGGGACAGAAAGTCGCGAAGCCAGCGGCACAAGCCGTCCACTAGGTGGCCTCGCCCCTTCTCACCTCGGGACTCTGGAAGCCGGCAGAGGCTTGCTCCGGGTACTGGGCCTGCAGTTTCTTGGGGCCGGGCTGGTGTCCCCTGACTGGGGCCCCCTGGTTGGGGCCGGGTGTAATCTCTCGCTTGGACCTGCAGGGACTGGCCTCAGGAAGAGGCTTCTTCAGCGCAGTTTTCCTGAACCCCGTGTGCGCCCTGGGTCTCAAAGCTGAGCCACATCATGAACCTTCACATTGGGGTCGGCTGAGTGCTGGGCCCACCGGGCAGCTCCTGGGTCCTGCAGAGCTGGCACAGTGGGGTCAGGTGGGCGAGTGGGCTGAGCTCCGGGATCTGCCCGGCCCTGTCTCCACCCCAGCCTGAAACCCCAGGGACTGCAGGGCACGGCCTCCAAGCTGGACGGTTCCGTCATGTCGGCTCAGCCCGCGGGGGACAGCGTGGGCACAGCGTGAACCAGGAGTCCTGGTTCAGAGAGAGGCACCGCAGTGCAGAATCAGGGAGGCTCAGGCTAAGGCTGTGGCACCTCTGTGCATGGAGAGGCCACAGCTTTATATCAGAGGGAGCTCTGAGGGTCCTGGGGTCCTGGGTAGGCGTGGAGGCGTAGCGGGTGCTGAGTGTGCAAGGGGCCCTGGGTTCTGTCCCAGCACTGCAGGAAAAACAACAGGTTTGGTGCTGAGGTTGTTTAGTCAGCGGTCGCTGGGGCTGACGGAGTGACCCCACGGGTCACCCTGGGACTGTCACAGACTGCAGACAGGCAGCCCCAGGGAGGGGGCTCCACACCACTGGAGTTCGTCCTGGTCCCATTTCCTGTCCGTCCTGCTCCTGATGGTCATGGTCACTGCTCCTGTGCTGCATGTCTGGGTGGCTGGGCAGACCCTGCAGAGGGCCACAGGGGTCGTTGTGTGTGAGACGCAGCGCGGGGACCAGGGTCCTGTGTGACGTGACAGCATGCAGACGCCCTGCCTTCACAGTCACCACCCGGCTCGTGGGGAGCGGAGGGGAAGGAGCCCTGCGCCCCACGCAGCCGCTCGCAGCCTGCAGCTCCCGGGTGCTCCGCCGGCCTCTTCAGTGCTCTCGCCGCACTTTCGCCTTGCTTTTGTTTTGCATCCCGGTTGTCTGAACTGGTGCCCTCCTCGCCAGTCTGCCAAGGCCCTGTCCCCACGGCCCTCAACTCTGGGAGGTGTGCATGGGGTTCAGGCGTCCTGTGATCGTCACGGGAAGAAGAAAATGGATAGATGAAGAGAACACAGGATTTGCAGATTCTTTGGAGGCCACCGAATTCACGGTGCTAGATTTGCTGGCTTTGCAGCCGGGCTTGCTGGTGGGGGCGTCTGTCATCAGCCAAGATCGACCTTTTGTTTTTGGTGTTTTGTTTTTTGAGACAAAGTCTCAATAATAGTTCAGGTGGGCCTTGAACTCACTGTGATCCTCCTGCCTCAGCCTCTTGAGTGCTGGGATTATAGGTGTGTGTCACCACGCCAGACTGTTTCTTACGTTCGGTAAATGTTACAGAGGTCACTGTTTGGGGCTAAACTCTTGCACCAATCAGGCTAGAAATGAAGATGGGGTCACTCACCCTAACATGTGCCTACTGCTAGGCTGAAGCAGGGTTGCTCCTGTGAGCTTCAGAGGCCTCAAGGTCACAGAGAGTGCAGCCCACTTCCCATGGGCCAGCACCAGCCGCAGGATGCTGACGAAGGGAGCGGCAGGTGCTGGTGGCAGCCACCAGCTGTCTCTCTGCTGCCCTGTCCTGGCTCCAAGGACAGCAGCTTTGCAGTGATGGGTCTGCTTTGTGCTGGGCCCTGCCCTCCTGGCCCCAGACGCTGCCCATGCTGCAGTCAGAAATGACCCTCTTGGCAGTGACTGGGTGTCCATCTCTCAGGGTCCTGCGGCGACGTGAAAGGGGCCTGTGGACTGCACCCCGAAGCTGCTCTCCTCTGCCTGCTGGCTGCCTGACCCGGTGGCCCTGAGCAACCTCCATCTCTGGGTTCAAGGGCTGGGAATTGCCTCCGACAGCAGCGCCAGTCCTGAGATGAAGGAGCAGCCTGGGCCCCCTCAGATCCACCCACGCTGGCCCTCTGGGAAGAAGAGGTGACCCCACTGCCAAGTGAGGACCCCAGGGGCACCCGCCTTCTAGTGCTGGGAGCCCATGGCCTCAGCTGGGGCAGTCGTACTTCCTGTGGGCAGCGGTGAGTGGAACCGCCTGGCCCTCATTGGCTCTGCTGTGTCCTCTGCGCACACAGCTGCCCTTCATCCAGCCCCAGAGGAGGCCCGGCGCTGGGGTGCAGCTGGGGGGGGCACGAGCTCCACACGTGCAGCAGGGGTTCCAGCCCCAGCCCCAGAAAGATGAAGGGGAAGTCCCTGGGGTGCTCTGTGATTGGAAGAGTGTGGAGACTTAGAAAGCAAAGGTGACGGAGACGGCAGCACCTGTTTATTTTTTTTCACTAATCCAGCAAACATCCGAGGCTCCCTCCTGTGCTGTGGACGCACTCGCTGTGCCATGGCCAGAGCTCTTGCTGCTCAGAGGGGCAGGAAAACGAAATGAACACATGCACAGAAAAAGATAAAGTCAGGGCTGGGACCAGGACTGAGAGCTGAGGCCTGGCTTCAGGAGGTGGCAGAGAGGACCTCTTGGGTTAAGGGATGTGTGGAGAGACCTGAAAGACATTAGGGGGCAGGAGGACAGCACATGCTAATGTCCTGGGGCTGAATCCTGGTGTCAGAGGGGCAGGACAAGGCCCAAGTTGCTGGAGCCTCAGCTGGGGTGGAGGAGGTGATGCGAGATGGATCCTGGAGGGGGAGGCTGGAGAACGGAGGCTGTGCTGCTGCTTCTTTTTTTTTTTTTGTTTGGAGATGGGGTCTTGCTGTGCTGCTCGGGTTGGCCCACAACTCCTGGGCTCAGGTGATTTTCCTGCCTCAGCCTCCCCAGTAGCAGGGATGACAAATGTTTGAATGCCCGGGAACTTCTCAGACACAGACATGCACACGGGTCTCCTGGGGGTGGGTTAAGGGCAGGCTCTGTTGCAACAGGCTGGAGATGGGCCTGGCATTCTGTTGCTCTGCAAGGTGTCGGGCACCCCAAGGACGCATCCTTGTGCCAGCGTGAGGGCGAGGCCTGTCCTCCCGGAGGAGCCTGTGGGACTCTGTCTGACCATTGCTGTCTTGTGGCACTGGGATGGAACCCAGGGCCTGGCACACACTAGGCAAGGCTCGCCATGGAGCTGCACCCAGCCCACCTCTGTGTGGAAGGAAATGTGGTGGGTGCTGGCGCGGCGCGGGCAGAGCGGGAGCCTTGGGAGCTGCTGAACACTCGGAAAGGAGACGGTGTGTTCGGGAAGGGAACGGGCGGGACGGGACGGGGTCTATGCTGCTGAAGCTCTGAAGTCAGGCTCCTGGGTGACTCAAGTGTGCGGGCCTCCGGTGACCAGGGGGACTTGACACCCACACGCTCAGCCAGTGACTGCACGGTGAGCAGAGGCTGTGATTGGCAGGAAAGCTCCCACTGCAGAGAGCACTGGAGAGTTCACGCTCAGAGCTGGTTGCCATCTCCTAGGGGCAGGGAAGGGAGGGAGCTGGGGACAGAGTCTCAGGGTCGCCAGTGCTTTGAGGACAGAGATGAAAAGCAACCAGTGAAAGGGCTGAGAGCAGAGGCCGATGAGGGAGAGACAACCACACACTTCTGGCTGAAGCCGTATCAGCTACTGACGGCTGAGTAACAAGCGTATTGCATCCAGTGGCTTCCTATGACATTCAGTGACCGCTCAGCCCCAGGAGCAGACTGGGAAGCGATTTTGTGCCACAGATGAGCCAGAAGACCCTGGGGGCCTCATCCGTGTCCCGAAGCTGCTCCCCTCCTGGGCCCCTCCCTCCCCAGAGTGGCCTCAGCACTGCTTCCGCCAGGTCCTGCTGGTCAAACAAGGAGGCCAGCCCAGACCGAGGGGGAGCCAGACTCCTGTGCGTGCACGCATGTGGTGCTGCGTGGGGCTGCTGCTCCCGGCCTAGTCTTGGTTCGGAAGAGCCAGCTGTCATGTATGTGGCAGGAGGTGTTGTCAGTGCAGTCTCTGGGACCAACTGCCACGTCACAATCTTTCTCTGCTCACAGTTTTGCATATCGATTAAAAACAGGCATTTGGGCCAAGTGCTGGTGCTGGCCTTCCTCTTCCGCCCGCCGGCCACGTGCTCTGTATGAGCCTTTGTCTGGGCTCAGCTTCCTTATTTGGTCCACTGGGGGCTGACAATCAGAGTACTAGGTAACTTCTTTTTCTTTTCACTTGTTTTGTGTGTGCGTGTGTGTGTCTGTGTGTATTTGTGTATTTTCTGGCCCTAGCCATGGCTTGATTTGGTATGGTATGGTTTTGACTTGTTTTGTTACAGGATCTTGCTATGTTGTCCAGCCTTACTTTGGCTTTAAGCAACCCTCCTGCCTCAGCTTCCTGAGTAGCTGAACTGCAGGTATCTAACTGGCATAAGCCAGGGCCTTCAAACTGAGCTACATTCACAGCCCTTTTGGTAAATTTTAATTTTGACAGAATCTCTTAGTCGCTAAAATGGCCAGGCTGGGCCTGAACCTGCAATCCTCTTGCTTCTGCCTACCGGAATGCTGGAACTGCACCTGTGCACCACCATACCAGGCTTGGGGTAACTTTCAATCCACGTGGACATGCTGGTTGAGTTCTGGCACAGCGCAGGGCACGTGTTCCTGTCCCTGCCTGACTGTCCTTGGAGCTCCCCCGAGGCCAGGCTCTGCCCTGGGCAGCCTCATGGTCACAGCCAACAGGAAGGAATCTTTCACAGCCCAAGGAACTCAACAAACCAGTTTTCCAAAACTCCCCTCCGCGCTGCGTATCTTGTGCATTGTGTGTTTACTTCTTGGGTGTTGAAATATTTCAGAACCGGCAGAGACAAGTCCCCTTCGGCCCCTCGACCACGCCTCCCCCACCTCCAGGCGGAGCTCTGTACCCGGCGCCCACCACGGGCAGAATCTGAGCCCGGATCCTCCGGGGAGGGCTGCTCCAGCCCAGCCGAGAAGGAAAATGAGTCCCGAGACATCAAAGCACCGGCCCGACCAAGGTGCCCAGGGCTAGAAATGTCAGGGTTTGAACCCCAGCCACAGACACCCAATTAGAAAACCTCACCGCCCCAAACCCGTGCAAGTTAGCTAGCTAGCGGGTTCTCGCTATTGTTTTCTCTCACTTTTTCCCAGGCAGGAAGTGATGGCCGCGGGGCCCAGGCCAGCGGGTGGGCGACAGGACATGGGGCGATGCCTGGGTCTGAGTCGGGCTGTGCAGCCCCTGGGCCTGGGGATCCCGGGGGGCGCGGAGTCACCCGTGCCGCGCGGGCCGGCCCCAGATGTTGGCGACACTCTCGGCCCCTACTCCTGCGGCCCCGCCCTGCCTGGGGTTTAGGGTAGAGAAACGCGGGGCTCGGCAGGGGCAGGCGCGCGAACAGAAACCGCCCCGCGGGGGGCGGGCGCGCCGGGACCACCGCCTCCTCCTCGCCCCTCCCCTCCTCCCCTCGCCGCTCCTCCCTCTCCGGGCCGGGTGGAGGTGGCGCGTGGGGACCCGGGTGGGGCGGGGCCGGGCCAGCCCAGAGGCTGGGGCTCGAGGCTCAGGCTCAGGCACCGGCACCGGCACCGGGCGTGGGCGATGGCGGCGCGCAACCTGGGCCGCGGCGTGAAGCGGCTGTGGGGCGTCCTGGCGCGCGCGGGGAGCGGGGCGCACGCGGCGCCCCCCCAGACCCGGGCGGCCTCGTACCCCGCGCGCCATGCGCAGGCCGCCCGCGAGCCAGCAGCCTTCTGGGGGCCCCTGGCGCGCGACACGCTGGTGTGGGACGCCCCGTACCACACGGTCTGCGACTGCGACTTCGGCAGCGGCAGGATCGGCTGGTTCCTGGGGGGCCGGCTCAACGTGTCCGGTGAGTTGGCGCGGAGTCCCGGCCCCGGTCCCGCGCCCGTCCCGCCGGTTCCAGCTGCACACCACGAATCTCCCTTGCGTGCCTCGATCCGCGCCAGCCTTGCAGGGACTGTCCCCAAGTGGGACCCGGGCACTGTCCCCACGTCGGACGCGGGGCGCCAGCTGCGGGAGCGTGGGCGACACCTGCCAGGCGGTGGGAGCCGCTGCGGGACAAACGAAAGCGCCTGGCGGTTGTCAGCACCGCGACTCCCTCGCCTGGGGACCAACACAGCCTCGGCGGCGTAAACAAACAGCTGCGGCAGCTGCGGCGGGCCGGCCGCGGAGACGCGGGGGGCGGGGGTGTCCTCGGGGAGAGGGCGCTGGGAGGAGAGCGGGCGGTTGTGGGGTGCCGGAGAAGAGCGCCAGGCAGGAGGTCAGAGTGGGTCATCGCCTTGCGGAAGTTCTTAGTCCGGGAGGACCTGCGTCTGCCACGCCTGCTCCGCACCGGCTGGGGGGAGCGCAGGAGCAGCTTCGCCAGGCCCGGCCTTCTGGACTCCCCTGAGCCCGAATCCTGCTGTTTGGCAGGGATCTGGGCTGGGGGCACGCTGGGCCTCTCTGCAGTCTGAAGAGGCCGCCGAGGCTGGACAGGCAGAGTGGGGCTGGGGGTGGCGCTCGGCAGCCCCGGGGTGTCAGGATGGGGTGCTGGGCGGGCCGGGGTCCTCTTGCCAAGGTCCTGCCCTGCGGGAGGCAGCGCTGGACTGGGACACGGAGTCCGTTACTCCGCTCCTGGAGTCTCCGTCTGTCCCTGGTGAAAGCGCCCACGTGTTCTTCCAGGCTGCAGGACCGCGTGGGAGGCGTGGATCTGGCCCAGGGTTCCCGGAATCAGCAAGCTGTAGAAATGTTAGTTATATTCAGAAGTTGCCGTGGAGCCATTGGCAGGGTCTGTTTTTCAGAGGATCTCTGGACCGGTGTTTTTCCACACTGCGTCCTGGGTTACAGGTCTAATCACCAGGAGTCACTTACTCGATAGCATTTTCTTTACAGTTGAGTCCAAGCTGGTGTCCTTGAACCAGTGGGGAAGGAGGAACCCCTGCGTGTGCAGAGGGGTGGAATGTGCCCTTGAGGGGTGGCACAGTGGGCTGGCCAGGGCACGGCCAGGGCATGGAGCAGGTCCTGGGTGCCGCCTCTGAACTCCGAGTGGGTGGAGGCCACGGCTGGCTCCTTCGGGGCTGACCTGATAAGACGGGGTGCGGTGGAGGATCAGCTTGTGGTGCAGGGAGTTCCGCCCCCTTCCCTTGATGGAGGCCAGCCAGGCGCAGCTTTGAAAACCGACTTGTAGCAGAGCAGCTTTGGGAGCTGTCCCGCCCCACTGGGGTGTCCCTCCCTCATCTGTCCCAGGCCAGGCCACAGGGGACGGGTGCTGCTCCAAAGGAGTGGAGGGTGGGGAAGCTTTGGCCCTGTCTGCCGAGCGAGGCGAAGCCGGCAGGACCTCAGCCTCTTACTGCTTGTGTCCCTCCTTCAGGGACATCTAGACCTGCATCCCAAAGCGTGGTCCATGGCCACAGCAGTGGCAGGATCACTTGGGTGCAGGCCTGCTGCCCCTAATTAACAAGTGGTTGCCGGCCCTCAGATCTTTGAACGCCAGCCTGTGCCCCAAACCAGGACAGGTGAAGCCGTCCTAAGCCGGCAGCCTTGGGATCTGTGTGCTGGAGACGGCACAGACCAAGTATGGCAGGGCAGGCACTGCAGCACAGCGCAGTTCAGGGGCCTGGAAATGTCTTCTGGTTTGAACCCTACTTTCTGTTTGCTGGGCCTGCAAGTTTCCTGTCTGTGAACTGAGGATCGTGCAGACAGAGTTCTGGTCTAAGTACTGATGCTGCCTATGAAAGCTCCCCAAGTCCACCGCTCACCAGGTCCCATGGGTCAGGACTCTGGACAGGGCCGAGGTGAACCTGGCTTCAGCCTGGCTTTGGGGCCTGTGTTGGTGCAGGGTTGAGAATGCGGCTGGTCTCCCGGGTCCCAAACTGGAGTTTGATCTCCACGGTGAGGTACTGAGAGGGTGGAAACTTAACCCCATTGTGCTGTTCAGGAGTGGTTAGTGCCTGCCAAGGTCACGGGGCGCTGCCCCCATGATGAGATCCATGACCTTGCAAGAAGATGGGGAGAGAGCAGAAGACACGCGTGCGTGTGCACACACGAGCGTGAGCACGCTGGCTCCTGCCATGTAACAGCTTGCGCCATCTGGGACTGCCAGCAGGATTATCTCCCGGTGCGGCCCGCAGGCCACCAGAGCTGCGCTACCTCAGGGATTCCCTCACAGTAACAGAAAATGGACCAGCGCAGCCCGGATGGCTGAGCTGAGGACCTGGCCTCACAACTATGCAGGGCTTTCGTAGCACACCAGTGAGGCCCAAGCCCCGTCCTGGGCAGGGTCCAAGAGGTCAGGGTAGGCCTTTCGGCCCCTGCTGGCTGGGGAGGGAGGGCCATCTGTGTGCAGTTTCTTATCTTATCGATGGATGGGGTTATCAGCACCCCCAGCATGGAGCTCTTCTTGGGGATAGATAAGACCCGTAGAGCCCTGGGCACACTGCAGCCCAATCAGCAGCCAGTGTTAATTATTAACGGAGCACTTGAGGAGGCCTTGACCTGCCCAGTGCTGGGTCTGTAGGAACCAAGTAGCCTAGGGTGGGTGGGAGGCAGTCTTTGGAAGACACACAGACCCCTTGAAGCCACAGCTGAGCTCTGGTGGCCGGGGCCAGGTGATGGTGTCCCAGGCTCCAGGGGCAGGGCCTCCCCCAGGTCCTCCTCTGGAGCTTTGCAGAAGCTGCTCTGGAAAGACAAGTTCTGAAGGATTCTGTCCCACCCTTGAAACTGGGCTCTGTTCTTTGTGAAGCTGGACAGGTGCCAGACACCCAGAGGTCAGGAAGTCGTGAATGCAGGACCCGAGGCAGACTGTGCTGCTTTCAAAGCACAGCGAAGCTCTCTTTTCTGAACCCCAGTTTAGAGTCTGACTTACTTGAAGGAATGCATTCTTTCTCAAGCAAGAGTGCTAATAGTTTGATCAAGTATTGAACACTGAGTGCTGTCTCTGTCTGTCTCTCTCTCTGCTGGAGAACCCAGGCCCTCTCACAGACTAGTAAGGGCTGTACCACCGAGCCGCACGCCCAACCCTTTCACGTGCTTTTGGGGGCATATCTGCTGGAATGCCTCCTCTGTGACATGCCCCAGTCATTCAGAAAACAGATCGATGACAGCAAGATGCCACAGGCCAGTGCTTCATCTTCGTCTCAGTGACCGCGATGGCTTGTCTAAGGTTTCTCAGGAACTCTGATTGGAAATTGACCCTAATCTTGGGGGGCAGGTCCTCTGGATGGGTCTCTGGATTTTTCTTCCTCATCAGAAGCCTGACTTACTTTAAATAGCATTTGTTTCTGGCAAGTTGGCAAATACGATATTTTGTGATTGATGTCATATCTTAAAATGTGCGGTGAGATTTGCTATTTAAAGAAGACCATTGTGAATCCTTTCGTGAATACTGGCACCCTGTTGTCTTTTGATTAAGGTTGTATTTTTGTGTGCTGGGTTCACTCACTGGCGAGCCGTGGGTGAGGGATATATTTAAACAACCAACCAGCGAGCCTGGACTGGGGGTGTGGCCCAGTGGCAGAGCTCTGGCCTCCCCGGCAGGAGACCTTGATTTCCATCAGCACCGCCAAAAGAAGAGTTCTTGAAAATTCCTGCATTCGCACGTGCTGTCTTTATGATGGAAATAATAACTCCGGCAATTCTTTTCTTATCCATGAATCTAGAAACCCATGGCCCACCAACAAGCATTAGGCCAGGGCAGGACCAGGACTCCAGTGTCTGGACCAAGCATGGGGCTCTGTGCTCCCAGGGCCGCAGCGGTCCCTCAGGACACCAGCGGGAGGTGGGCGGTGGTCAGTGGCCCCATGGTGCAGATGTGGAATTAAAGGCGCCAACTCAAGCACGGTAACGAGCAACCCAGAAAGTGCCAAGGCCACGGAGTCTCATTCAAATGAGCAGTAGCTCCTAAGTTCATTATCAGGGGGCAGAATTACAACCGTGGAGTGTAAGGATCTCCACTGCCTTCTCTTCCTCCGTTCTAGAATTGGGCAGTGCTTCTTCCTGCGTGGCCGCTGAGTGCTCCCGGGTGCAGAGCTGAGCCGGTGGGCCAGAGGGGGCCTGGCGAGCACTCGGTCTGAGTGGCCTCCTGTGATGTTCACAGCAGTAAAGGGCAGAGTGAGCTGGGGCGTCTTGCTCAAGGTGGTTCAGGTGCTGGGGACACTGGGATGCAAGCCCAGCCCTGTCCCTGCCGTGTCCCCAGGGCCTTGTGACCCAGATGGGGGTGGGCGCCAGAACGGGAACCACAGGCCTTGAAGAGGGAAGTAACGCTGCAGCACAGCGTGGGCCCTGGGGTGGGCAGGGAGGCTCGGAGGGCTTGCTGCAGGAGTGGAGCTGGGCTTTGCCTTCTTTCGCACTGGGTCTGGCCCAGTCCTTCTTGGAAACGTGAGGACACGAAACTCTCTTGTCCCGCTTTCCTGCTCTTTGACTGAAGTTTTTATTTTTTAATTTTTTTGAATGTAGAGCTGTAAGAATTTCCTTCCTTCCTCTTCCCTCCCTCTCTTTCTTTCCTCCCTCCTCCTTCTTTCGTCCTTTCTTCCATCCTGGATTCAGACAATAGCAGGCACCCTAAGAATGTGCCGAGGGCCAGCGTGTGCTTCTGGCTGCGGTCCCCTCACACCCCATGCTGGTGGCTGTGAGCAGAGACTGGTTGTTCTGTTTGTGTTTCCCTTGTGTGACACCTCCGAACCTGCAAGGGGAAACACCTAGCTCTTACACGCATGCCCAGAGTCAGGAGCGGTTCTCCTTGGACTCATAGAAGCTGAGGTTTGGAGGGCTTTGTCTGCATCTGTGGGCACTTGGCCTGGGGCCGGGCTGGAGACCCCATTTTTAGCCATGGCTGTGGGGTGCTGGCCATCGAGTGGGGACCTGATGTTGCAAAGCATTTGCAAGTGTGTTTGGTTGCTTTGGTCCCCAAAGGAAAGAAAAGAAAGCCCTGGGGTCTGGAGCCTACACACACAGCGGAATGTGCAGGTGTAGACCCAGGAGCCGAGTCCCTGTGGGCCCTGAAACCACAGCCACTGCTCTGTGGAGACAGGGCTCACAGCCCTCCTAGAGGTTCTGACACCTGTAAGATTGAGAAGTGCCAATTTTGGCCAAAAACGAGACTTTCCATTTGAGGGCCAAAGTCAGAAAAACTGTTCCCTCCCTGGGTACAGCAGGCCACTGGGGCTGGTTAGATTCCCACATCACCCTGCAGCTGGAGGATGCGATGAGCCATCCCTGCCTCCTTGACCCTCAGCTCCAAGCTCTGGGCAGCTGCACTGACATGACCTGGACAGGTGGCCTGAAACCCTGTGGTCAGCAAGACATCTCGGGCTCTTAAAGGGAGGTGCAGGGCCCAGAGGACTGCAGCTGGAAGGGGACCATGCAGAGGGCCTGGGGTGAGGGTTCCCCAAACTCTGTGGGGTCCCTGGCAGAGCCCCATGGTGGGCTGACCTGCCTGGAGGCCAGATGTGGTGACTGCACCTGCTGCCCGCACACCTGGTGCTGTCCGCCCGTGGCGAGGCCCTGCCTCGCTCTGCACTGCCCCACTGGCTAGCACACGACCTTCGGGCTCCGAGGGGGCTCACCTGACCCGGGGCTGTCACGCTCCAGTGAGAAGAATGTTCGGGCGCCCGTTGTCCTTCAGTGAGCCCCAAGAGAAGTATCGCCTGTGTCAGTCTTCCGGCCTGGCAGGTGTCACACACAGCCACACACATACATATGCACACGCGCACACCCGCACAGTCATGCATGCACACCCGCACACTCACATGCCCACACCCGTGCACACGCACTCCTGTACACATCGCACACCTGCATACAGACACACGCACACCTTTACACATGCGTGTGCACTGACACCAACGATTGTGCACCTGCAGCTCTGCCCCTGCGCGCTTCGTCGGTCTGTCTCCTTTGCGCTCGGTCTCTTCCTCTGTCGTTGCTGTGTTTGGAGGAATTCCCCAGGTCAGTTAGCAGCTTAGTGTCTTCACCTCAGCTGCATTTGTTGCCCCATTTTTAGCAGATTCTGAAGGTACAAGGTGGCGCGTATAGAGATGGAAGCTGTACACTTCTCCACACAGCTCCTCTTGCACTCCTGAAGTTTCACACCCATAGATTAGTGACTCCCCTTTTCTTCTTCCTCTAACATTTGGGGTCACAGTTCAGCAGGTATTCTTTACTTCAGGTGTGATTTACACATGAGACCCTGTGGTGACCCTGAGGATGGGGTGGCAGCTGCCCCAGTTCCCACAGTGCTCATTCCAAGTTCCTGGGCCAGGGGTGGGAGGTGGACAAGAGCCAGCCCTCAGGGCTGGAGGGGCTCACCTGTGAAATCCCGTGATCCGGGCAGGGTGTCGGGCAAGGAGGATTAGGGCAGGGGCTCACCTGTGAAATCCCGTGATCCGGGCAGGGTGTCGGGCAAGGAGGATTAGGGCAGGGGCTCACCTGTGAAATCCCGTGATCCGGGCAGGGTGTCGGGCAAGGAGGATTAGGGCAGGGGCTCACCTGTGGAATCCCGTGATCCGGGCAGGGTGTTGGGCAAGGAGGATTAGGGCACACGGCGGTACCGACCAGTTTCTGCAGAAGCCGTGTGACCTGAGCTTGGGTACAGGAGGGGCTGGGGAGGGTGTTCTGGGAAGCCAGGGTGTTGTTTTCCCACGGTGGAGCAGAGTCTAGTCTGGGGCGCCAGGGGTCACCTGGGAGAGGGCTGGGCCCCTGGCCCTGGGGGTACCCCCACCTGTGGGGCCCGAGGACGGGGAGGGGCCGGGAGGGGCCAGCTGCAGCCAGGGCTGGGACCATCTGTGTGGTGCCTGGCTTCTCCTTGTGGGGCTGCCATCTGCCTCTCCTGCGGGGAGGGTGAGTGCTCCTGACGGTCCCCCTGGGGAGTGGGCCGCATCCTCGCTCAGCCGCAGCTCATGTCCGTGTTCCTGCTTCTGTGCAGTCAGTTGCTTGGATCAGCACGTCCAGAAGGCACCCGAGAGCGTCGCTTTGATCTGGGAGCGAGATGAGCCTGGCACGGAAGTGAGGATCACCTACAGGTATGGCGTCCCGGGCCACTCGGGGCCACGGCGCCTTCGGTGTCATTTGCAGAGGAGGCGACCCGCCCGGGAGCAGCCCGGCTGCCCTGTGCTCTGGGTCCTGAACCTCTTCAGAGTGCTGTGGGAAGGGGGTTCCCGTCCCAGGTGCCCCGGGGACGGCTTGTCCCAGTGTCAGGGTGCAGTCCAGCCTCTGGAGGCTCCTGGCCCCAGTGGGAGGAGTGGAGGCAGCTGATGAACGCTTGCAGCATTGCGGGCTCCAGCCCTGTTGTCTGCCGCACGGCACCCTTGGGAGAGAGCGTCAGTGAAGAACGCTTTGAAAGAGGCTTGCAAACCTTAATGTTCTGTCCTTGGGTTTAGAGTGACTCCGTGCACACTGCACATGCCAGGCGTGTGTGCCTGGGTTGGCTCCCAGCCGCCACACTGCCTCCTGTGGGCACTGCTTCCCTGGGAACTGGTGGGCAGTGGGCTCAGGACTTGGGTTCTCTGGGGAACGAGGTGTCTGGGAGCAGAGAGCAGGCGTGTGTGTCTGGATGTGGGGTGAGGGGCTGGAGAAGAGAGGTAGGGGAAGAGTCCTGGCGAGGTGGTTAGTCCCTGGCCCTTGGCTTGGAGGCCACGGGGTCAGGTGCTTTCCCTTGGCAGCTGGAACTCCAGTTGTACCTGACCGTGCTCACATCTGCGTCGCGGGCGGCAGGGCATCCGGGCACCTGCACAGCGCTGGGCCCTGGCCTGCACGCCCTTGCCCAGGGTCCCCCCACAGCCCTCACCCATCATGGCGGGGATGCTCCTTTGCCACCGTGTCCCCCTGGGTGGAGCTCCTGGGACCTGCTAAGTGGCCCCAGGTAGAGGTGCCAGCAAGTGTGGCCTTGGTCGTCCCTGGGGCTGGGTGGCCTCTGCCATCCTTGAGCCCAGCTTCGCCGGCTGCTGTGGCACGGGTTAAATGTAAACCACTCAGGAATGCGCAGGATGGAAGCCAGCCTGTGGCGACGTCAATTCCACGGCAGCAAAGCGGCCTGGGGCAGAGATGGGCAAGGTGATTATTATTCTGTCTGTCTAAAAATAAACAGAATTAGCCTGGGTTGGCCTGCAGACCTCGCTGGGCTTGGTCCCCACGGCTGTTCGTGTTGCTTTCCGAGGGAAACGCGTAAGTACAGGTTATCTGTGATTGCTGCAGTGCTTGAAGGATACCGGTTAATCATTTCCTTGGTCATTTCAGGTGTTGGAGGTGAGGTTTTCTTCCGGCCCTCTCCCAGGAAGTCCTGTCCTTGCTGCTGGCTGCTGGTAGTCCTGCCAGCACAGACACCACAGACACCCTTCCTGCCCAGAAACCAGGTGCAGGGTCCCCAAGATCCTCAGGCTGGCCACAGGCCCTGTGGGTACAGACTCGTCAGCTGTCCCCTGACTTTGGTGCTGGCAGATCAAACCCTGGCCCTGCACGTGCCCACCCAGCGCCGGACTCCTGAGCTGCACCGACTCCCAGGGCTTTAGAGGAACCTGAGGGCTGAGGTCCTGCAGGCTGGGCTATTGGTGCTCTGTGGTTTCTTGGCACCAGGAAGCTTTGGTGGCCCGAAGTCACCAGCTGGAAGTCTCAGAGCACCTGGAGAAAGACTTCCCTCACCCCAGCCCATCTGGTAGGGTGCAGAACAGCCCTCGCTGCAGGAGCCTGTGCCCCCTTCTCAGCTGCTACCCCTCCCCTTGTAGTGAACACTGCTCTGACTTCTTGCTAAAAAGGAAGTATTTTTAGCCCAGCTCCAGGGAGGGAGGCCGACTCGGTGGAGTGGCTCGTGCAGGGCAGTGCTCGGTGGGGCCGCTGGGGCTCAGGTCCAGGTCAGTGGGCTCTGCTGTGGCCCATGGTGCAGACTCACCACGCTGATGGAGCCTGGTCGGAGCCTGCAAGTCACCGTGCCGAGCTCAGCTCACTGGGTGGCTGCTCACATGTCTCCGTCCTTGGTCCCAAGCCTCTCATTCCTGGCTCTGCCACCGCTGACTGCCTTTCTGGGGAGCTGCTGTGACCTACACCTCCTCCCCAGAAACCGTGTACCTGGTCCTCAGCAACACCAACTTGGGACTCAGGCGATGCTGCCATGTGCCTTGTGTGTGGGTGGATGTGCACACGTGCAGGAACACACCATTCTCACCTGCTCCCCTGGCCCGCACGGCTCTGCCCTGCTCCTGGGCTGTTGGTCGGAGCCAGGTCCCAGCCACGGCCTGTGGCGGCCCTGCCTTAGTGAGTGCTGCTCTGCATGCTGGCATCTGAATCCTGCTGCGCATGGCCCCAAGCCGGGGAGGCTCAGGGGGTGCACTTAGGGATCTTTTGGGGCTGGGTATCCTCACCTGTCTCCCACTCGTCCACATCACCTGCTCCTTCCCTCTGCCACTAGCAGTGGCAGCTGGAGCCAGGTCCCCACGTCCTCACAGAGGGCGCCTTGAGGGGCCTAGCCTGGGCGGCTGTGGTGCCTGACGCTGCCCCCAGCCTTCTGACTGCAGTGGGCCCACGAGCCTACGAGGGTGGGTTCAGGTCAAGGTCACAGCCTGGGCAGCTGCTCTGCCTTGCCAAGCAGTGGGCATCCCTTAGGAGACAGTCCTACCCATCGGGCAGGTGGGCAGGTTCCAGAGCTCAGTGGGAACTGGGGAATCGGACAGTCTGAGTGGGTGGGAGTGGTTTCAAGTCGGCTGCCTGCCCAGGCGGGGTCCACGGGGGACAACACAGGAGCGATGGGCCTGCAGCTTGCTTCACACCCTCTCAGCCCTCAGCCCGTGTGGGTCCTGACACAGGGGGTGGGTGCCTGGCTGACGTTTCTCCTGGCGGCTTCTGTGGAAGGTCTGAACCCGAAGCTGAGCCCCCAGCAGAGAGTCGCGGTTAAGCCACAAGACCAGGTCTGACCTCCAGCCAGCTCCACAACTGTAGACTCAGGGCTTGCATGATGGTAGGGCTGGAGGCCCGGGTAGGGACAGCATCCCGGCAGCCTTGTGGGCACTGGCACAGATGCCAGGGTGGGCGGCCTCGCTGCTGGCACTTAAGCTGAACATTGTTTTTGAGGCCCATCTCCCACCCCTGTGGTGGTTCTCTCCTGGGCTTCCGTATTGAGTGGAGTTCATTTGCTGTGAGAGTCCTGGGCATGGGGGTGCCAGTCCCTCGACTTTGCTGCCTCAAGCTCCCTGTGGGTGCTGAGGGTGATGGCCTTTCCCCCAGTGTGCTGGACTGGGTACTGCATTATCAAGAATCCACTCAGCCAGTGGCAGTATGGATGGCCCAGCAGGAAGTTCAAGGTGGGCACCCGTGTGCTGCTGCCAGGTGGGCGTGGGGGCTGCGGCCTGGAGCCGCCTCCCTGAGAGGGGGGTGTCCTGGGTTGCCTTCAGATGTGGCTGCTTACGAAGGTTGCAGGTATGGCCTACCCTGTGCTTTAAGGGGTCGGAAGCAGAAGTCACACAAACACTTTGTGGAAGAGACCTGGGTGGGTCAAGTTTGGGAGGCAGAGGGCCGGGTTTCGGCGCAAGGCTGAGGGGCTGGGACCCCTGCTGTGTGCTTGCACTGGCCCCCGTGTTGTCTGCAGGGTGGAGTGCTCTCCATGGGGCTGCTGGGTGCTGGGCAGGGTGTGCGGGCTGAAAGCCCACGTTGGGCTTGGGGTAGGAAGTTTCCTGTGTCCTGTGGGCAGGGACAAAGGACGTGGCTTGGGACAATTGTGTCAGCTAAGAGGCGGCCCCACCCCACTTGTGTGGCCTTTCTTGCCCACGCAGATCACTTTGGTGTGGGGACTCCTTATCGGAGCACGGAGCAGGGAGGGGCGGTGACTGCACACGCTGGCCGGCCGTGTGAGGGCGTCTGCGCAGGCTGGCTGGGTGTGGGCCAGGGGCCTGGGCCACGTGGGCTGTGCGGAGGCCCCTGCCGCACAGGAGCCGGGCAGACCCCTCCGTCGCTCTGACGCTGGTGGCTGGAATCTGGCGGAGACGCTGTGTGGCCAGCGCCTGCCTGTCCTTCACTGTGGCTCCAGATGCTGCTGGGGCTGGGACATGTCTGGAATCTGTTCATGTGACCGCTCTGCTCCTTTGTCATTCTTTCGGCCCTCAGTTTATTTAGGGCGGCCTGTTGTTTGGGTTGCGGCAGGCAGGATTGTGGGAGTTTATCTGGGTATCTAGGAGACCTCTGCCTTGACTTTCTGAGGTGCTCGGGAGAGCCAGCCAAGCACACGCCCCCTGGGAGCTGCAGTCCAGCTGCGGCTCCGCCAGGCTGGGGGAGGGGCTGGCGGGTGGAAGGGTCCCGCCTCTGCGGAGAAGGAGGCCGGCTTGGTTCCCGTTTTGTGCCCCTCCTGCTTTGGAGGCTGCGGACTGGGTGAGCCCCGGCAGCTTTGCCGCGCTGCGGCGTCTGCTCCCCCATCAGGCCCCGGGCGGGGCGGCGACCCTGGCCCTGCGCAGAGGCTCAGCCCGGTCCATCTCCCACCCCGCCCCAGGCTGCCTCTGGTCTCCTGCCCTGGCCCCACCCACCGCGTCCTCCTCCACAGCAGACAGTGTCCCAGCCTGGCCCACAGGAAGGTGGGGGCGGGCCCCGGAAGTCCCTCGGCGCCCCTCACCCCCGCTGTGTGAGGACTCGGCCTCGAGCCTGTCCTGTGTGTGAGGCCATCAGCACTCAAGGCCGCGGTGACTCTCGGGCTCCGCGCTTCTCCCTGGGCTCAGCGCTTCAGGGTGGGGTGGTCGGGGGTGGAGTGGCACAGGCCAGCTGTTTTCTAGAAGGACAGCCCTGTCCATTTTCTGGACTTTAAAACTAAGTTATGTGTTTTCCAGTCTGTGTTTTTGTGGTGTTCTGTTTTTGAGCGGGGTTTAGGCTGAAGTTGTCCTGCTTCAGCTTCCCGAGTGGCTGGAGTTGCAGGCGAGGCCTCCATGCTGGGTGCCGTCTTACGCTTTTGGGCGGTTTGGGCACATTTTCTACTGGTGCACAGGGGGGTCTTTGGTGGAGTTGCCAAGGGGCCGTGTGTGCTGTGGGGTGCAGCGTCCCCGGCGGGTGCCCCCGGCGGAGGGGCCCGGACCTGAGCCGCAGAGCCTTTGCTCTTCCCGGTCCTCCCAGGTTCACTATTCGGGTTTCTGTCGGGTGACGCTGGTGATGAAGGGAGTGAGCAGAGGGAGCGGGCCGACTCCTGAGCGCTGGCGGCTCGCGGAACAGGTGGTCCGCGTGGCCTCCAAGCGCAGCCGCCAGGCCTTGGCTGCTGCTCGGGCTCTCAGGCCGGCGGCATCAAGTGTGCGCCTCAGAGCGAGGTGGACCTCGGTCCTCCGTCTTGTCCCTCAGCCACGGAGTGGCTGGGTGAGCTCCGTGGATGTGGTTTCCTGTCCTGTGCCGCACCGGGCTTTCCTCCGGAAAAGGCCCTGGTGAACACTCTTCTCAGCACGGAGCGGGCCGAGTCTCCTGCCCACGGTTGGTGCCGCCCCAGGCTCTGGTGCCCTGCGGTGACCCCGGAGTGGCCTTCCCTGTCCGGATTAGTGGGGAAGCCTAGAAATAGGTGGACGGGCTGCCTGTGCCCAGGCTGTGCCCGGCCCGGGGCGTTCTGCGGACTCAGCGTTCTGTTTCAGTTACTAGGGAGCAGGAGGCTGGTCATGTGACTGCACAGGGCCCGAGACACTCTGGGGCTTTTATTTCTTAGCCACAGGGAAAAGTGAATGATTTTAGAAAGTTAAAACCAACATCCTTTTCCTGATCCCATCGGGAACGGACTGGGCTGGGAGGTAAATGAGTCCCTCCCTCGCGGTGAGCGTCCTGCCGGACGGCCGGGCTCCTGCTGAGCCGGGCTTGGCATCCGCTGCACCCCAGCCACCGGCTGCGGGAACCTCCGGTTCTTGATGAGTTGGCACCTGGTTCCCTGTGATACAAGCTGTGCCCTGTGACTGGGAGGGAAAGAACTTTCCAGAGACAAGTCTTGGGTCAGGACCGAGGCTGAGGTCCAAGAGGAAGCCGGGCATTAGTGAGTGGCCAGGCTGGGCAAGCCCCACGGCGCCCTGCACCCCACTGACTGCGTGCCGGGCTGGAGGCAGGCCCAGGGGTGGGCTGTGGCCTGGGCGAAGGAGGACAACCTGGCAGGGGCTCCTGCACCCGGGTGACAAGAAAGGCTCGTGCTAACCCAGGGGTCAGTTCCCGTGGGAACAGGAGTCGGCCTCAAGCTCAAAGCCTTTGGTTCTGGTTTGTTTGTTTCTTCACTTTTTTGGTGCTGGCATGGAACCCGGGGCCGTGCACATCACTGAGCTGCAGCCCCCAGACTTGTCCGTTGTTTATATTTAAGGGAGCAGGCTAAACCGGGGCAACGCGGCCGGTGGACGAAACGGCACCAGCACCTGGCAGAACCGTGAAGCTGCTGTGAGGCTTCGGGACGAGCTGGGCAGGATCAAGGCCGGGCTCGGCCCTGCCCAACTCCTGCAGCTGAGCAGCCTCAAGGAGAGGCGCCACCGTGTCTCAGCTTCCTCTTCTGGACGAGGGGCCCACGGGCTCAGAGCTGTGGGCTGCTGGGAGGTCAGATGGTCCTGTGTGACCAGCCCCGGGCTCGGCACTTGCCCTGTAGCTATCACTGCTGTTGCTCTGGGAAGTGGACATTGGGATGGAGGTACATGGTCAGGGCTGGCGTGGGGAGAGGGACCCTGAGCTCACGGGGAGGGAGGGTGGCCGGAAAAGGGAGGTGGCACGTGGCAGGTGACAGGCGGGTTGTGCAGAAGGTCCTTCCATCCCAGAACCACAGGCCGGTGGCAGCTCCTTTTCAGACCCGATCCTGCCACCAGCACCCACTGCTGGGCACAGGGCTGGTGTGGCTTCTCAAAGATGTCTGCAGACCAAAATGCTGCTGCTTCTGAATCAGACGACGACGCAGGGCTGGGGCCGTAGCTCTGCAGTAGAGCAGCTGCCTTCCACGTGCAGGACACACACACACTCAGAGAGATACTGCAGCCCCCAGCGAGGAGAGCTTTCAGCCACAGCTGCAGGAAACACCCGCTTCCTCTCTGCTTGCAGTGTACTTCCCGAGGCGCAGCAGTGTGCAGCTTTCTGAGAAACGATCCCAGTAAAACGTGTTAAAACTTTTCAGTAATGTAACACTTGCTGAGGTCTGGAGCAGGATATTTACGGCCACCTGGAATGTAGGCCACTCCGGACTCAGCTTTCTGTGTGGACGTATGTAAATGAGGTTCACAGATACATGTGGCCTCGAGTTCCTGGTGCCTGACACCAGCACACTGCTGACTGGCCCCAGGGAGAGGAAGCGGAGCTTCTTGGACAAGTCCACATCATGGGGAGCAGTCTGTGTTCAGTGCTCAAGGACCCCCCGCCCCGACTGCAAGCATCTGTAACCACCACGCTACCTGCCTGAACCGACCGCCCCGCCCCGCCCGAGTCTAAGATTAACCCCAAACAGGAAACAGTTTAGAGAAAAGAGAGGAAGAAGTGCACTGGTATTCATTTATTTATCTTCTAGTCAAAACTGGTTCTTCACAGTATCTTTCCCTTCTATCCACTCCTGATGCCAGCCTAGGGGAGTGCGATAAATCGTCTGTGTTTTGTGTGTTTAGGAAATGAAACAAATTATGGGGCGATGTAGCGCAGTGGCAGAGTGCCTGCCTTGCACGCATGAGGCCCTAGGATCAATCTGGAGCACCACAAAAAGCAAATGAACCGTGTGAACTCCCCCACGATTGATCACTTCCTGCAGTCCCTCTGGCTGTCGTTCTCACGGAGTAAACACTAGCCCATGGACTTATCTCCTCCTGCCCTGCTCAAGTACAAAGTCTACTTGGAAAGAGATCTGAACTTCTTTTATTGCCTTCTTCCCAGCATCTGGAACTCGGTCCTGCTCATAAAAGATGCTCAATAAATATTTGTGGAGTGAATGCTCCCAGCATGTGTGCGCCCACTCCTCCCGGGATGCTCCTGTCCCCACAGCTCGGCGTCTCCTCCGGGCTGGTGCTGGGAGGTAGAGGTGGTGAGGGAAGGAAGGGTGGGCTTCACAGACAGGCAGTGTGGCGAGACAGACTTCCTCCTTGTGCCCGGTGTGCGTGGCACCTGCAGCGTGACTTGGGTGCAGGCCCCTCACGAAACCCACCTGTCTGCAGACCAGAGGTCTTGCGGGGCAGCTGCATTATTATTGCTATTATTATGCCTTTATTTTATTTTGGTGCTAGGGTTTGAACTCGGGGCCTTGCCGCTGAGCTGCATGGTCAGCGGCCATTAGTCTGAATTGGAAGCAGTAGCAGTTCTGCTTGTGGAAGTCTTTGAGAAGCCACGTGAATGGATGTTCAGTTACATGGTTTTAAACCATTTCTGAGTTCTTGGAGTGATAGGAGCCTTTGAACCATGTTTTTCAGAGAATGAGAAGCCCTGGCTTGAGAGCACATCAGAGGCTGAGGGGTCGCGGTGAGTGACCTGTGACAGATACTGATCCATGTGTTGTGATGGGTGTGACTCAGTGGTGGAGCCTCTGCTTAGCACATGGAGGCCTGGGCTTGGTCTTCAGCAGTGCAGATCATTGTCATTGTCTTTCATTTGCACGATAAATACAGATGAAATAGAGATTAAATAACGATGGAGGGCCCGATTCGTCCGTTCTGCTCTGGGCAGACAGCATGGGAATGTGAAGGTCTACTGGTAATACGGGGTGTCAGGACAGAATATTGGTAATATAGGGGTGTCAGGAGAGGACTGTAAAGGACGAGATGAGAGAATCTGGGGAAGATGTCTTTGGAAAGGGTGATGGGTGGGAGCATTTGGGAATTGGAAGGGCTGCCACTGAATGGCAGATTTGTTCTGAGCAGCTTTAATGACTAAGGGGTGGAATTTGAACAGCTGGGGTCTGGGTCCAGTTTCGGGTGGAATGTCCTTGCAAACATGGCCAGGACAGAGCAGCCCTGGAAAGTGGCCTCTGGCAGAGTGAGGTTTAAGCAGAGGCTGGACGCTGTAGTTTGAGTTCCAGAACCCCAGAAGGGCTGCACCTGCTGACCTTCCAGGGTTCCCTTCAACCTCCAGACTTGTGGCCATGGCTGGCAGAATGAGTAGGAAGTGGGTCAGGCTCAGAGAGTCACCTGCATCAAGTTCTTTGTCAGAAGCGGGCTGTTCTCTGGACATAGAGCAAGATGGTGGAACCCACCAGCCTCGGCAAGCTCCCGGGCCGTATCAGGGTCTCCCAGGCACATGTGGAGGCTCAGGTGGAGGCTCCCCAAATTCGGCTCCAGCACCTGGCTGCACGGAGAGGCCGCTGTCCTCGGGAACTCATGGTCAGCCTGATCTGTTCTCTGGATGCTGCCTCAGGCTGGATGAGGCTCAGCCGCCCAGCACAGTGGCTAGCTGGCTCCTGTTCCCGCAGGGACCCTGCTCAGTCCTCTCCGGCCCTGTCCTGAAAGCTCTGCCAGCGGCCCCAGTGTCAGCATCTGGCAGAGGAGCGGCTGGCTGCTGCACACACCTTCGCACACACGCCTCCCCTTCCCTGGTCAGCTGTGCTTCTGGAGGATGCTGCCCCTCTCGTTCTTCCAATGCCAATGCTCCTGTGGTGCCTGGTGGGGAGTTTTCAACATCTTAGCCACCAAAGCGAGTAGTAGGTTTTAGTCATTTTAGAAAATGATTTCAGACAAACGCTGATGGGGGTACCCATGTGTTGGGAAAGATGAATATTCATATACACTTATGAATATTCCTCTGGGTGAATCCTGTTCTACCAAGTAGAGGACGCTTGCTCTTTAACTCCCAGTCACGTGGCAGCTGAGAAGCAGGCGCTCCAGGCCAGCACAGCTACTCCTGAAAGCTGCCTGGCCGGGCCCTGCCTCAGTAAAGGCTGAATTTCCGTGCCGCAGGCTGCAAGCACCCAGCTCTGCCTCCCGCCCGTGAGAGGCCCACGCCCAGCAGCAGTGTGAAGGGTCCTCCTCCAAGGCCTGGAGCTCCTTTGTGTTACTGACGAGCTCTTTCTTCAGAGCCGTCGGGGCCTCTTTTCCCAGAAGTGGGAGCGTGTCTGGGCCCTTAACTCTGGTCTTGGGGGGTTGTCGGGTGCTCCTTTGAGGGAGCTTAGGCGAGGGGTGGGTAGGCTCCACTGAACGATGTCTTTGGCCTCATTCTGAAAGCCGTGGGAGGAAAGACGAAATCCCTCCAGAGGCATTGGCAAGCCGCGGGCTGGTGCTGGGAGCTGGTTCTCCACGGTTCCTTTGCAGGGTGGCTTTGGGGAGAAACAAAGGCTCCCAAGGCCCCTGTTGTGATGGGAACTGTTCGTGTTCATTCTCTGGGTCGCCCAGGCGGCCTCTGGGTGAGCTTCGCCTTTGTCCTGGGCCTGGCAGCCCTTTGAACCGAGGCCTCGAGCTTGGCAGGGCCTTGTGGAGCTTGAGCCCGGGCACTGGCTTCTCTTTGTCTCCACTTTCTGCCCGCCGGGGTGGGGCGGTGTGCTCCCGCCTGCTTTCTGAGTTGAGTATCATGGACTCTGGTTGGGTGGGGCGGATGCGTGTTAACTTGGAGCAGCCAGTCAGCTTGCCCAGTGCTGTGCTGTGCTCCCACTGGCAGGCCGTACCCCGACTCTCTCTGCCCCTGGCCTGTGCTGTCACCATCCTTCCCCAGCGTCTTTCCGCTGCTCTCAGGAGGCCTCGTTTGCACACGGCTCTGGACGGTGCTCCGTGAGTGGCCTCTTGTGATCTCTGAGAGGCCCTGCTTGTCACTTAGCGGGGTGGTGGGGCTGGCCAAATGTCAAAGCCGTTCCTTTCTGGAGAGGAGCTTGCTGAGCCACAAGTGTCCAGAGCCCGTTGCTGCGGGGTTGGGCACGCTTACCTCTGTGCATTGTCCCACCCCGCCCGTCCCTCTCGTGTGCTGCAGGGAGCTGCTGGAGACCACGTGCCGCTTGGCCAACACGCTGAAGAGGTATGGGGTCCAGCGAGGGGACCGCGTGGCCATCTACATGCCGGTGTCCCCGCTGGCAGTGGCGGCGATGCTGGCCTGTGCCAGGATCGGGGCTGTGCACACGGTTGTCTTTGCTGGATTCAGTGCGGAATCCTTGGCTGGGAGGATCAATGATGGTGAGTACAAGGGCAGGAGCGGCAGGGCAGCAGTCCCTGGTCCTCGTTCCCAGGGCACTGGCCATCGTGTCAGTGACAAGTCACAAAGACAGATGGTCGGTGCCACCAGGGATGGGCACAGGGATGTCCGAGCCTTCTGCGAGCAGAGATGTGCCCGCTGCCACAGGCCAGGAGGCGGGTTCTCCCCCGGAGCCTCCAGCGCAGCCAGCCGGCTGGCACTGCCTGTAGACTAAGAGCGCCATGCTGAGAGCTGAAAGCAGAAGCCCCGAGCCATCAGGTTCGTGATGATTTGTTGTAGGGGCAAAAGAGGATTTCAAACCAGGGGGACAGTTGAGTCCAACCAGACCTGTCCCGTGGCTCCTACCTGTGTCCCACACTGGCCCCATTAGCCAGCCATGAAGGTATCCGGGGGCAGATGACCTGCGTCATCACAGACGGGCGCAGCTTCCCTGGCGGGTGGTGGGTGTGCCCTGAGGGGAAAATGTGTGTGGCCAGGGGCCCTGGGGTGGCCGCCGCCGGGTGGGTCTAGCTAAGCGATAGTGAACGTTTTAGAGCTTTCAGTGATACCCACAGCCTGCCGCGGCTGTGTGCCATGGGCTCGCCAGCGCCACTCTAGGGTGTCTCTAGAGAATCTCCAGCCCCCCGGTGGCCCTGCCAGCTCATCTAGCTGTGAACCCTGTGCTGAGAATTCTCTGGTGGCTCAGAGGGAGGGAGAAAGAGTATAAGCATGAGGCCTGAAAGTACTTCCAGAAGGACTTGGGAAGATGGAGCCCGGACTCTGAGACAAAGTCCCAGCGAGGAGGTTCCTCTGAGGGACAGTCCCAGGAACTGCCAGAGGCAGAGAGGCAAGGCCAGGAGAGGCGGCCACGCAGGGAGCCCCCTCCGTAGCACCAGGGATCAGGCTGCCGCAGGTGTAGCTAGAGAGCTGGGGTTCACACTCCATCTCCAGAGTTGCTGGTCCCCGGTTCAGGCTGGCAAGAGGACCCCAGGCCTCTGGGTGAGACCTGCCGTTTGCTCCAGAATCTACCTCAGAGGCTCGTAACCCCCTTGGCCTTGGTCCCTAGGTGGGTACAGGGCTGAGAGTGATTCCTGCGCCTGTGGGCCTCAGGCCCAGGGTGTGTGGCCCTCTCTTGGGTGTGTGGCCCTCTCTTGGGTGGTACCTGGGGTCCCCAGCTCAGCCCTGGGCCTGGCTTCTCCTGGCTGGGTCACTGCAAGCTTCCCCCGAAGGCGAGGTGTGCAGGCTGCTCCTGGGCACCCACCCTGGTGGTATCTGTCCTGTGCCCTGCAGACTGGGAGCTGAAGTCAGCCTGGACAGGGCCTGGTCTCTGCCTCTCGAGCTTCGAGGTCACCATGGTTGCTGTGGGTGGCCGGCCTGGGATGCTACCCATGCCAGGCGGAAGGGGCCTCTGCCCCACCCTGGAGGAGCACCGTGCTTCCGTGCACCCGGCAGGCCAGGCCTGTTCGCTGTGCCCACTGCGGAGCAGAGCAGCCCTCGCCGTGTCGCTGCTGTTCCCCTCTGGTTGGGCACTGTCCAGCACACTGTCAGGCCTGGACATGCGGGCTCGGTCAGGCTGCAGGGGCGACGCGGGGAGGGGACGATGAGGTCTGCCCCTGTTGCTTCCGTAGCCAAGTGCAAGGTGGTCATCACCTTCAACCAAGGACTGCGCGGCGGGCGCATGTTTGAGCTGAAGAAAATAGTGGACGAAGCGGTGAAGAGCTGCCCGACCGTCCAGCACGTGCTAGTGGCACACAGGACCGACACCAAGGTCCCCATGGGGGAGCTGGATGTCCCCCTTGAGCAGGTGGGTCTGCCCTGCTTTCTGGGGCTGGAGGAGGAGGGGGTCTCAGCAGGTGGACTGGGCCTTGCCGGGTTGTGGCTCTCGGTCTGGGTTCCCTGGAGCTGCCCAGGGTCCCCTGCAGGGCCCGCCTCCCCGTTTCCATTTTGGCCCTGGCTTGAACACTGCTGTGTCTCCGCAGCCCCATCCCCCCACGTCTTCTCTGCGTGGCTAAGCCGGGAAGTCGGGAGGGCGCTCTGGGGCAGGGCTTGCTCTCGCAGGCCAGGCTGAGTCCCCTCTGCTGCCTCTGCCCTTCAGGAGATGGCGCGGGAGGCCCCCGTGTGTGTCCCCGAGAGCATGGGCAGCGAGGACATGCTCTTCATGCTGTACACCTCGGGCAGCACCGGCACGCCCAAGGGGCTGGTGCACACCCAGGCTGGCTACCTGCTGTACGCTGCGCTGACACACAAGGTAGGCGGGGCGAGTCCGCACCGGGTTCCTGGGCCCGCCCCTCGCGTCCGGCAAGGGCCCTGGCTGCTGCTGCTGTCGCTTCTGCCTTCCCGGGTTCCTTGTGCCATAAGTGTCGGGAATTGTAGCTCTGGATTGCATTGGAAAGGAGAGAACCTCAACAACCGGGGTTTCTGATACCAAGGATGTGGCTTAGTGGTAAAGAGTGTGCCTTGTGTTTGGGAGGCCCCAGGTTTGAGCCCTAGCCCGGGGGAGAAAATCCCAGAAATGAAATGGGATAAAGGTGAATACGGATGCTCATAAAAATTCAGACATTCTCCTCACGTAAAGGCTCACTTTTTTCTTCTGTCTTTAAAAGAAGACATTTTTGTAGATCTATAAAAGATTTGTGGAAACGGTGTGGTAGTACACGCCTGTAATCCCAGCACTCAGGTGGCTGAGGCAGGAGGATTGCTACGAATCTGAGGCCACAAAGTGAGTTCAAGGCCGGCCTGAACTGCAGAGTGAAACCCTATCTCACAAAGAAAATGCTAAAAAGAACTGTGGATCCTAGTCCCCACTCATTTTTAAAGTAAAATTTAAAAAGCCAGCAGTGTAAAGAAACTTACACTTAGTGTGTAGAACTGCATTAGAGTGGATGACTCTCTTGGGATAGAAAAGCAAATGATGGAGCCTGGATTTTATTCCAGCAAATGCGTCTGCAAATCAGTGTTCATGTAAACGTGGGGGCTGTGGTTATGGGGCGTCCCTGGCAACCTTGATGCTTCCCAGCTGGGCTTGAGTTCCACGGTTCCATCCATGGGCTGGATTCTGCCGCAGGCCACCTCAGCGCCTGCTGGTGGCAGCAGCAAAGGGGACTGTCCCTGTCGTGGCCGCCTTCCACCACACAGGACCTCGCCAGGCTTTGCCCGCCAGCTGGGCCGATGCAGGCAGAGCCAGCCTTAGTAGTCCCAGTGGAGTCTTGGCTGGGTGGGGATCCCAGGTCCAGTTCTGACTTGGTCACTGTGGGCAGTGACGAGGTGGGACCAAAACGCTGACCGGCCTGTTTGGGTCATGTGGAGATCATCCCGGACAGGAGCAAAGGGCCTGGGGGAGGAGGAGCAGATGCTGGGACAGGGTCGCCCGGCGTCTGCATGCGCACTGCTTGTGGCTCAGCTGAGGATGCTGATAGGCAGGTGGACACACAGACACCCTGCAGGGCTGGGGTGCAGGGTCCCAACAGAGAGGCAGACAGACAGATGGCTGCCCTGCAGGCTGTGGAGCAGACCACCGTTAGGCTGATCCCGGAGTCGCATGCTGACCTCACGCAAGGCTTTCTCACCCAAATTTTCTCAGCTGACCCCCCCCCCTTGCCTGCCTTTGGTGATGGGACGCTGCAAAGATGTATAGGTTACGCGAGACACTTGGAAAGCAGCCACTGGGACTGAGGGCCGAGAACGTTGCTGGCTGGATGTTTCCATTATTTACATAAAATGTGTACTGGGGAGCTGAAAGCAGGGGGAGACTTCACTCTTGGTGTTCAGTGTGTTTCCAGGATGTTGGCGACCTGAGCGAGAGATGTGGGGCTGGAGGGATGGAGGATGTCTTTCACGTTTCCCTTCCATACTTGGAGATTTTGGGGCGTCAGGAGTAGACACCACCGGGCTCCTGCGGAGGAGGAGCCTGAGCGTGGCTGGCAGCGGAGCGGAAGCGTGCGTCTTCTCACTTGTCAGTACTACTCTCTGCTGGGTGCGACACTCAGGCCTGGGGGTGTGCGGAGGCCTGGGGCACCCACAGGATCCAGGCAGCCGTGTGACCCACCCGCTTGGCCACAGGCAGGAGCCAGGTTGTTCGGGTGCAGTGCAGCTCTGGCTCTGCCCTGCTGCGGCCGGTGCGGGGCTGCGGCTGAAGCAGGAAGCAGTGCTGGCAGCTGTGGCCACCCTGAGCTCAGGTGACAGCCGTGCCCAGCCTTGGACAGGTGTGTTGCTGCCAACACTGGCCATGGGAAGGAGCAGAGGCTGTCTGAGCTGAGACTGTTGCTGAGGCCAGGGCATCGTGGGGCGGAGCAGGGCTGCCTGCTTCCTGGAGGCTGTGAGTGGAGCACAGGGGAAGTGGAGAGGCAGGGCCCGGGGCTGGCCGTGGTCCGGGGGTCGCGCCTCAGGGACACTCCCGACATGCCTGGAGGTGTGCTCGCCCTGTCCCCTGCCAAGTTGACAGTCAAGGTGAACCGTCGCAGGGCCTGTGGTCGTCCCCAGGGCTCTGGTGTGTTTGCTTGTGCACATGCGTGTCTGCTATGTATGTGTGCACCTGGGTGCACACGTTTGTCCATGTGCCATGCACATGTGTGTACATGCATGCTCGTGATGGTGGAGGAGGGGCTGCGGAGGAGAAGATGTTGGGGTGTTCGGTGGTGTCAGGGGGCTGCCTGGCTGCGGATCTCCTGAGTGGGACTGGCCCCATCTCCCTCCAGGAGCTGCAAGCATGGCAGTGTGGGTCCGAGTTGAATTCAGTTGCCCTTCGGCTCTGTGCTGTGCAGATGAGGATGTCGTGGTTGGCCAAGCAAAACCTCATTCTTCCACAGCTCTGTGGGGGCCTGGCCGTTCGCCGCCCCGATGAGCTGCCTGCAGACTCCAGGGCGTACTGACCCTGGTGACAGCTCAGCCCGAGTTAGGTGCAGGCTTTTAGAACACACAGAAAACTCCCAGGCCGCACGTGTGGTTCAGTAAGTCATCTGAGCAGACTCCAAGTTCTGGTCAAGAAACGAAATGCTGCCAGCCATGCGGGAGCTAGACAGAGTTCCTGCCGCGTTAGGGACCACTTGGGCTCCAGAGAGTCCCTCGAACCCCTCGTTGCGGTCCCCAGGGCCACTGCTTCCCGTGGCTCAGCGCTGTCGGCCTGTGCGCGTCTGCTACGAGCACGGCAGCGCTCTTGCACCTGGCCGCTTTTGCCCACCTGCATCTGTAAGGGGCGCCCTGCTGCCGCGTGCCCGGGACTTGGCTTTCCCTGCTGCACCCTATGTGCAGCCCCTACCACCCCATCGCCTGCCACTGGTGGCCGTGAGTGGCTGCCTCTCAGTTCCGGACCCCTGGCAGGTGCGGGAATGTGGTGGGAAGGGGAGGATGCCCCTTGACAACCCCTCTATGTCTGCAGCTTGTGTTCGACTACCAGCCCGGTGACGTCTTTGGCTGTGTGGCGGACATCGGCTGGATCACGGGACACAGCTATGTGGTGTATGGACCCCTCTGCAACGGTGCCACCAGTGTCCTTTTTGAGAGCACCCCGGTCTATCCCAATGCTGGTGAGGACCCAGGACCCCATCTGGGGCCCGTGCTGGGTGGCAGGGCCCGGTGCAGGTGAGGGGTGGGTCTCGTGGTGCTGTGGACCAGACGCTAAGGGGCAGCAGAGCGGCCAGCCTTGGCCCTGCGGGTGGATGGGAGCTGGAAGCCGTGTCTCCAGGGTGCTGAGGTGCAGGGTCCAACAAGCAGCCAGGTGACACCGCACCGTACGCCGTCCTTCAGCCTTAAGCTGCCTGCCCTGGGAACCACTCGGCATAGTCTCTCTTCCTCTGCACCACCACGCTGGCCAGCCCAGCCCCTCCTTAATCCAGGTCTGGGTGTGGCTGGAGCCCCTCCTTCAGTAGGGAGTTTGGAGTCGGAAGAGGGCGCAGTGGGGCCGAGGCTTAGGTGTGCCATGTTGAGGTTCCTACGGAGCTGTGCAGTTCCACGAGCAGGTATCGTCAGGCACGGGCTTGGCGTCAGGTGTGTGCAGCACATGGGAAGACACGTCACCCCCTCCCGGGGTCTGGGCCCCTCTTGGTGACCACGGGCAGATGTCTGCACGCTCCCCCTCCTGCAGGTCGGTACTGGGAGACAGTGCAGAGGCTGAGGGTCAATCAGTTCTACGGTGCCCCGACCGCCATCCGGCTGCTTCTGAAGCTCGGGGATGACTGGGTGAAGAAGTACGACCGCTCGTCCCTGCGTACCCTGGGCTCGGGTGAGCGCTGGCCCTGGGCGGTGGGCGGTGGGGGCTGCGGCTCGCCAGGGGGAAGGTGGAGCGGTGGGAGCGTCAGCTGGACACGGAGAGTTAGGTCAGGAGTCCTGGGGCTTTGCGTGGCTTGGTGGGCAGATGGGTCACAAGGCCATGTGGGTGTGGGGACAGCAGTGTGTGTCTTCGCGCCGTGTGGTGTCCGGCACTGGCTGTGCTGTCACTCGTCGTGTCTGCCTCAAGGGAGCCCATGGCTTCTGCCTGTGGGGGTGGGGCTGTGGGGCGTCCTTGGTGCTCCCTTGGGTGTCCAGCTGTGCTCCCTTCTGCGGAGCACATGTCCAGAGTCAAACTTCGGGGTAACCGGTGAAGCACGAGCTTAGTGTTGGAGATTTTGCCCCAAACTCTGGCCAAGTAGTTGTGCCAAGTGCGTGCACGCCTAAGTGTGAGAGGAAGTGTCCCGAGCACCTGCCGCATGCTGCAGTGTGCGTGACACCCTCGCCCGCGTTCTTGCCTGCTTTTTGCCTTTGGACCCTGCGACAGCTGCTTGTGTTTTTGTGTGACGGATTCACAGCCTGTCCAGGTCTCCTCGGGTGACATTGGGGAACCTCGAGTTGTGGCACTGAGCCCCGCCTCTCTGTGTGCTTCCAGTGGGTGAGCCCATCAACCACGAGGCCTGGGAGTGGCTGTACAACGTGGTGGGGGACGGCAGGTGCACGCTGGTGGACACCTGGTGGCAGACAGGTGAGCGTCCCCAGCAGGCACTGGGCTGGGGTTCTTGGATCCTGGGAGGCAGAGTCCACTGCACCATCCAGGGTGTGGCCTGGCCTTGTTTCCCAGCTGTTCCATGCCAGTGAGAACTTCTCGGGGCCTGGGTTTCCTAGCCTGTAGCTGGAGTCCTCCAGGCCCGGTACGGATGGAACGGGTCTGGCATGGCGAGCACGAAGGGCTCCCTTCTCTCTGCAGCCCTGCCCTGCTGTTATGGTGCTGGCATGGGGCCCGCCAAGCACCGCTGTGGGGCAGGGGTAGACCCGTCATCCCAGAGCCCCGGGTGTAGGTTGGAGGTAGCAGGACGGGCGCGTTCCATGCGCGCTCTCTTGGTTGTCCGCTCCTGATTGGCGTCTTACTTGGGACGTGCAGACACCGTGACGCAGCCCAGAGGTGCTGTGGGGTCCCCTGACTGGGCAGGGACTTCATACCCCTCCTCTCAGGGCCGGGTGGCAGAGCAGCAGGAGGCCAGGTCTCATGGGTGCGAGTGGGTGCTTGCCAGGCCTGCCCTCCTCAGCTTCCTGTGTGAGCCGACGGGCTCTGCCCTTCCTTGTTCAGGAGCCGGGGCCAAACCTGGAGGGTGGCATGGGGCAGAGGGAGGCACAGGCACCCAGCTGCAGGACATGGCCCCGGCCACAGGGTGGGGCTCAGGGCTGCACCCACTCGAGCTCCCCGTCATGTCCACACTGAGGGGCCTGGGCTGCATTTACCTGGGCAGAGGTCCCGAGGCCACTGCGGTGACGCCTCCCACCCCTGCTCGGACCAGCACAGTGGGTGTGCTGTGCCTTTTGGGGGTGCAGCCTGGGCTCCTGGCCACCCAGCATTTCCTCTTGCCTCTTGCAGAGACTGGTGGCATCTGCATCGCGCCACGGCCCTCGGAGGAAGGGGCTGAGATCCTCCCTGGCATGGCCATGAGGCCCTTTTTCGGCATCCTGCCCGCTCTCATGGATGAGAAGGTGCATGGGCCCCGTACGGGCCGGTCCCCTGCTACCCCTCGCCAGTGCCGGTGCCTGCATCCCAGGCCTTGCTCAGGGGCTGCCTTGATGACGTCGCTGGGGGAGGCAGGCCTGGCTCTCGGGAGGAAGGCTCTGGACGGCTTCCCTGCCCGCTTGCTGTCTTTTGGCTTCGGGGGAGCAGTGAGGATGATGATGCCGACAGTCGTGTCTGACTCTCCTGCTGTCTTCCGGGTCGCAGGGCAATGTGGTGGAGGGCGGTGACGTCTCCGGGGCCCTGTGCATTGCTCAGGCCTGGCCAGGCATGGCTCGGACCATCTATGGCGACCACCAGAGATTTGTAGACGCCTACTTCCGGGCCTACCCAGGTGAGTGGCCGGGGCGCCCTTGGGCCTGGCCTGAGTTCTGCTGGAACGTCCTCAGGGTGGTGGTGGGCAGCGTGGCGTGGAGCAAAGGGCAGGCGTGTGGAGGCTCGACTGCGGCCTTTCTGCCCTGGACTGTGGAGTCGGCCTGACCCTGGGCCTCTGAGGCCAGGGCTGTGCGTGTGAGGTCGGTGAGTGCTGGGCTGGGTGGCTCCAGCAGCTCTTAGCAGAGTGGGTGGAGGAAGCGCCACGGACATTGGTGTGGCCAGGGAGTCCGCAGCTTATGTTTGTGTTTCCTACCTGTTCTCATGCTGTTGGCCTGGAGGCTGTGTGAACACCACTGTCTCACTGGAACTGGTGGCTTCCAGTGTCACACTTGAACTGTGACCCTCTGGGGTTCCTCAGATGTGCTCATCCTGGCCCTGCTCCCCGTGTCTGCAGTCGGCTGCGCCAGCTGCCTGCTCAGGAGGCTCGGCTGGCGTCGTGTGGAGACTGCAGGGAGGGCAGGCCGGCCAGGAGGGCAGCTTTGGCCAGTGGCCAGGACAGGGCCGCACCGCGGAAGGCCGGGGCTCAGGGCTCATGAGCGGATCCTCTGTTGGGCTGCAGGCTACTATTTCACTGGAGACGGGGCTCACCGAACCCAGGACGGCTACTACCAGATCACGGGGCGCATCGATGATGTCATCAACATCAGTGGCCACCGCCTGGGCACTGCGGAGATCGAGGATGCCATGGTGAGCGTGCCTGGCCCCTCCTTCACCCTGGCACTGCCACGATGCTGCAGCCTCCCAACCTGGGCCCCCAGGCCAGGGGACACGCCACACTGACCTGTTCTCTCCGGTGCAGGCTGACCACCCCGCCGTGCCAGAGAGTGCCGTCATTGGCTACCCCCACGACATCAAAGGAGAAGGTGAGCATCCCCTGGGGTGGCCTCGCCAGCGTCCACTCGAGCCTGTCACGGCTGCCCCTGAGTGCAGTGGACTGGAGCGCGGGTGACGGCCTGCAGGGTCAGGCCCTCTCTTCTCTCCCAGCAGAGGTTTTGGGGGAGGAAGCTGATGACATGCAGGCAGGTCGGGGCCCTGAGGATGTTCCCAGGGAGCCATTGCCCACTGGGCCCTCACTGCGCTTGGGAAGCTCGTCCTGGGTCTCTGGCCCCTGGCGGGGCTTCACCCACGTCTTGTTGTGGGCATTCCTGAGCCATCCCATAGTGCAGCCCTGTCCCCCACCCTGCGGCTCCGAGTCCAGGGTGGAGCCTGGCGCAGTCTTGGCTGCACCCGCACTCAGGAGGAGCCTGACTATTCCTGCTGGCACGGCCACCTTCTGGAGACACAGAACAAGCAAGCAGCCTTCTCACCCCGGAGGAGCCAGCGAAGCTTGGCTCCGGAGCCAGCAAAGACCAAGTCCCCAGGGCCTGGGGACAGGCAGGAGTGCCGGTGTGCTGTAAGCTGCGTGGCCTGGTATAACCCTGTGCTCAGTCACACCAGGCACCCTGACCCCATGCCGGGGTCACAGCCGGGCATGCCAACCTCACACCAAGGTCACTGTCTGGCACACTGACCTCACACCGGGGTCACCACTGGGCACTGTACTGCCCAGCACACTGAACTGGCACCAGGTCACTGCTGGGCACACCAGTCCCATGCCAGGTCACTGCCAGACACGCTGGCCCTGTGCCCACTCACCACTGGGTACACTGAGCCATGTCAGGTCACTGTTGGGCACGCTGACCCTGCGTCCAGGCAGCACCGGACACGCTGACCGTGTCTGCCCCGCCTTGGGGCCTGGGACGCAGGCTCCTCCTTTCTGTTAGGGGCTCATCAGTCACGGCTTGTCCCAAGCATCACCTGTCTGCTCGCCACGCTGCGTGCCCCAGCTCTGTATTCACTCAGGTGCTGTTTGTATTCTACTTTCTTTCTGGTGCTTTGTGCATACCGAACAGGTCTTTCTGCCCTGTACACCCTGCCCCTCGGATAGTCCCTTCAGTTCGACCTGCTGTAAAACTTAAAATCGGTGCAAGCACTTCAGAAACAGCTGGGCAGGGAGGCTGCTGTGGGAGGTCAGGCCGGGGACAGAGGTGGGAAGGTTGCCCGCCTGGCGCAGTGACGCTGGCAGGGTTCGCATTTCCCACTGTGGCCTGGGATGCAGGGGCCCGGGGCTCAGGTGTGGGCCTTTGTGGGTCAGGGCAGAGCCGCGCTGGCCGTTCGGGTGTGGGGCCATGGGCTGCACAAGGGCCTCACTGGCACCATCCCAACCATTCCCCCGGTGAACTCCAGGAGTGAGTGCAGGACCAAGGGCTGCCACGTGAGGGGCTGAGGCAGCTGCCCAGGGCTGGGGCAGAGTCCTTGGGTGAGCTCGCAGGCCTCCGGCGCCCGCCAGCAGCTAGGGCGGCTCACTCCAAGCAGGCCTGGGCCACCTGTCTGCAGGCGTGGGTTTTGCGTGTTTCTGGTTTCTCACGTAGCTGAGATGCTTGCACTTTGTGGATGGCCCAGTAGCAGTCCGGTCCCATGGGAGGGGAGCCCTGGGCTGGGCTGGCTCCGGACTGGCTGGGTCTCCTCCCTCTGGCTCAGCCTCCTGCCTGCCCCAGCCATGTGGCTCCCCCATTCACCTCCGCTCGGGAGTCTGGGTCCAGGCCACCACCTCCCCCAGCACCCTGGGTTCTGTCACAGATCTCACAGCCTGCAGGTGGGGTGACGCCCATTCCCACAGGGCCATGCCCACAGCTAGACTTGGGCAGGGTCAGGAAAGCCTCCACAGGGTGTTGTGGGGCTGGACTGGGTCTTGAGGGATAAGTAGGAGTTTGCTGGGTGGAGATGGGAGCCTTCAGGCAGAAGCTGAGGCTGTGCAGAGCCAGCTTTGCAGGCGCAGTCGCTCTGACAGTTGTCGGCAGGTGTTGATGGGGCTCCTGCTGTGCTCTGGCCTGGTCGCTCTGCTGGGGACACAGCCGAGTGACATGGTCTCTGCCCTCGAGGCCACCATGCTGGGAGGGGGCAGAGGCAGGAGGGATGGACCAGGACGGCAAACAGGTCATGAGGGAACTGCGTAGCCTGGTGAGAGGCGCGGAGTGGGAGAGGGAGGGAGGGGGATTGGCATGGGCGCCCCGGGGCACAGTGACGGCAGGGATGTGCTGTGGGGTGCCGGGGGCTCAGCCGGAGGGCAGGAGGTCAGGTCCCAGGCACCAGCCTCAGCGTGGATCTTTGGAGCCGCAAGGACGTTGGCCAGTGAAGGCAGTGTTCCCCTGACTAGGGCGGCCCGGGGCTGCGCTGTGGCGGTGCTGACGCGTGGTGGGAGCAGCAAGGGGGCGTCCTCAGGTTGACCTGAACCTGAGGGGGGTCGAGGTGAGGCTGTGCGTGTCCCGTCAGCCCGGTTATGGGCGCTGCTGCAGCTGAGGGATGAGCTGGGTCACAGTGGCCATCAGCACCTCTGCAGCGCCAAGCTCCTAGCCAGGGGTGGCTGTCCAGCTGGCATGCCCACGGAGCTGTCGGACCCACTGCCACTCTGTGTGTGGCTGAAATGCACTATCAGGGCTACAGCAAAAGAGAGCAGCTGCCACAGTGTCACAGAAACAGGACTCAGAGATCCCTTGGAGCCAGTTGTGGCAGCACACACCCATCGTCCCAGCTCTATGGGAGGCTGAGGCAGGAGGATTGCGTGAGCCATGCAGCAAGACCCCGGCTTAAGACAAAACCCCTTGCAATGATGGTGGGTGGCACCTGGACCCTGGCCGGGCAAGGGTCTCTGTGGCACCCCCAAACCTCTGCTTTCTTCCCAAGCCGCGTTCGCCTTCATCGTGTTGAAGGACAATGCCCGTGACGTGGATGTGGTGGTGAATGAGCTCAAGTCGGTGGTGGCCACCAGGATTGCCAAGTACGCCGTGCCCGACCAGGTCCTGGTGAGTGGGTGCCTGGGCCCTCTGTTGTCCTTAAGTCCCTTCTGCACGTCCTGTGGTGTCTGTGGCGACAGTCTCGCACGAGCTCATCGCCCTCTCCCTGTCAGCACCAGACAGGCGCAAGCTGGAATGTGGGGCACACGTATGATCCCAGCTACTTGGGAGGCTGAGGCAGGAAGATCAAGAGTTTGTGCCTAGCCTGGACGCCTTAGGCCCTGGCTCAAGGTATTAAAAGGGACAGTGAGGGGTGTCAGAGTTGTTGTGGCTTAGCATGAGGTCCCAGGTGCACTCCCAGTGCCACAGAACGAAACAACAAACACGGGGGTGATCTGTTGGGCTCCCCGGGGTGGGCTTTGGCCTGTGGCTGCTGGGTGCAGGCCCAGGAATGGGTGCCAAAGAGAATTAGGGATTTCAGTTTCCTTTTGTGGCTCTGTGTTAGCTTTCCACTGTGCTGACAGAGTAACTGAGGCAACTTAGAAGGTGGGAAAGCTTGCTGTACCTCCCAGTGCCAGAGACTCCTCTGGGTCGGTTTGGTCATCGGGGGACAGGAGGTGGGAGGGGAGGACCCAACTCCCAGAGGCCGCCACACCCCAGGACACGCGGCTCAGCACCATGCCTCAGTGCGTGGGCTTCAGTCTCCCAGGTCCACATTGCAGCGAAGCTGGCACCCGCTCCCCTCTGAGTTAGCCCCACCCCAGAGCAAAGCAGCTTCTCCAGAGAGGCGCGGAGAGCACTGGAGCTCTCCCGCGTGGCTTCTGAGTGCTCTTCCTGGTGCCGGCAGGGGACCCCTTGGCCCCAGGGTGTCCCTCCTCTCTCCTGGGTGCCGGAGCTGGGGCAGGGTCCAGGGCTGCTCAGTGTTCTCACTGCTGGCCTGGCTTGTGGAGCTGCTGGGTGGCCGGGCTGAGTCCCAGAGACAGCCATTGTCGATAGCCCGAGAGGTGCTGGGCCCCACCCCGACAGCTCCTGACCTCCCACCACCCCACGGGCCGTGGCCCCTTGAAAGTGCTGTGTGTTAAGCATTTGGACTTCTGTGAAGTTGCTGTCAGCTCTCGCCAAAGACAAAACTCAGCTGCAGCTGGGGAAGGGGGCGGGACGATCTTGGGTCACTGCCCGGGAGCCCGCAGACCGGTGGTGACGTCAGCAGGGTGCCAGCTCAGTGCCGCCGGGCAGGGCTGCACTGTCCCTCAGTGGCTCCTGCACTCCGTGCGGTCTCAACCCAGCCTGGGCTGTGGGAGGGTGAACTGGAGACCTTCACGCAGTGTCAGCCTGAGCACGGCCCTTCCCCAGGCCACCACGCTAACGTCGCACACTGTCGCCAGGTGGTGAAGCGGCTCCCCAAAACCCGCTCTGGGAAAGTCATGCGGCGGCTGCTGAGGAAGATCGTCACGGGCGGAGCCCAGGACCTGGGGGACACCACCACCCTGGAGGACCCCAGCGTCGTCCAGGAGATCCTGAGCGCCTTCCAGATGCACAAAGAGAGGCAGGCAGCCGCCAAGTAGGACGCGGCCTCAGCAAGCTCGGGCCTGGCCAGGGGCGCAGCCTCTCTTCCCCAGATGCCCCTGCGCACAGCTCAGGCCCTGGTCAAGCTGGCTGCAGCCTGACCTGCAGGTGCCGGCGCACATGGTGGCCTCTGTGCAGCTCGCCTGGGCTCGGTTCCCAGCCCAGGACATCGGCGGTGTCTGCGGCCCACAGCCGGGGCAGCCCCACTTCGCCAGGAGTTTCCAGAGACAAAAGGCAGAGGTGGTGCTCTTCGTATTCTTGAATTTGGAGAGCTCTGTGGGAGCACTCCAGTGAGGCGGACACTCACTCACACATACTCACACACTGCGGCAGAGTCAGGGAGGTCTCCGCGGCCTCTGTCAGTGGGAAAGGTACGCTGTCCGACGCCTGTGAGCCAGTCTGGATGTCTGGTCAGATGTCCATGCCTCTGGCTGCTGTCCTCATAACTCTGAGCCCGTGTCCCGTGTCTGTGCTTCAGAATGGGCAAGCCCTGACTCCCTGGCTCCAAAGCTGCTCCGGGTGGATGTGTTCCTCCGAGCTGTGGCCCGGCAGGATTTGCTCTCCACGTGAGGCCTCAGGAAAACTTGGGTGCAGCTCAGGGCAGTGTGGCCTGATCAAGGCTCTGGGCCTGGGGGCAGGATGTGTGCTGCGCCCTGCTCCCCTCAATGTGCCTTAAACCCTGCAGCCGCACTGCAGCTCAGGTCACCCAGTTCCCCGCTGGGAGCCAGGCCTGGTGAGCAGCGAGGCACAGGGCAGAGGGGCTGCGTGGGGTCGGGCGTGCGCGGGGTCGGACAGCGGCTGCTGCAGCGGGCACTGTGCTCTGGGCAGCAGAGCCCATCACCACTGGTGACGCCAAGCCCGCACCTGCCGCACAAGATGACCTGGGTTCAAATAAAGTTTCTCTTTGTTCGTGCTCTGTCTGGGTTCGTGCTTCCTCCTCTGGTGCTGGGCAGGCGCCCACCCCAGGGCTGCACCCTGCCCCCGGGCCGTTGTTTCCACTGTGCTCATCCGGAGCACAGCACCAGGAAGGTGGCGGGTCTGTCCCTCCCAGGGGCGCTGACAAAGCCTCATCGGGCACACGCGTGGCAGCCATGTGTCCTGCTTCCTGGCACACACCTGTCTCCTGTGACACGGCATCCAGTGCCAGCCACGGGCAGCACTCGGGCCACAGGCTCTGTTGCGTAGTCACCGTAGCCTTGTCGCTAATGTCCAGTAGCCACAGTGGCCATCGCCACCAGCTGGACAGCACAGCATGGACATGCATCACCATCAGTGGCTGGCCTGCTGTCCCAGTGTGGGGCGCCTAGGGGAAGAGACCACTGAGCGGGTGCTGGGAGGCCTGTTCCCAGGGGTGTCCCCTTGGGCCATGAGCTGGATGAGCACAGAGCTGGGGTGCAGCGACCCTAGCATTCATGTGTGAGCTGGAGCGGGGGTGGCAGCTCGCTGGCAGCAGCCCGGCCACACACCTCACAGGCTGGGGTCATCCAGGTGGCTGCCTTGTTCACCCCTGCACTGGCCCCGCCTTCTGCAGGTGCTGGCCCCCCCTACTTCATCAGCGGCCTCACACTGGCTATATCCCAGTTCCTGGCCTCAGGGACAGGCTCAGGCCTGGCCACGTGACGCTCACAGGGCCCGAGAAGCCCACAGAGACACCTTGAGTGGGGGCAGGACAGGGCTGCCGCAGGGAGGCCTGTCCCAGAACAGCCACGTGGCTGAGCCCCTCTAGGCTTCTCCCGTGCTGTTGGTTTTCTGTCCTAGTCACAGTGTCCTGATGGGGACCAAGTTGGTGGCCCTGAGATGCAGGGCCAAGGGCAGGCAGCTACAGCAATGGCAGAGGAGCATCAGGGGCATCGGGGCGGTCTGCAGGCCAGCACGGCAGATGTGGTGACACTGTGTTCTTCAGGCCCAGGACAGAGCAGGGCACAGTGACCAAGCGCTGTCCTCACACCCAGAAGGAGACACAGCTCCTCAGGGGCCAGAGTCCCAGAGGAGTGTGTCCCTACAGCATCTGAAATAAAGGAGTGCGGAAGAATTGTAGCTATGGTCTGGGACCTGGCTGTACCCAGCTTTCACTGGGGAGTCGTGGGACAGCGTCGGTGCCCGTGATTTCCTATCTGTGCTTGAACATGGTGGGGGGGTCACCTGAGGATGGGGTCCCAAGGCCTGTGTCCCCACGTGCTGCCCCACCGTGGAGGGCAGTGGCAACACTCAGATGGAACTTGGGTGCAGGAGAGGCCTGAGGCAGCTGCGGGTCCCCCACCCCGCCAGCCCTCCCTCGCCACTTACCACGAGACTGGTTCTGAGCCAAGGCCCCAAACTCAGCCACAAGCGTGGGCCATTCCTGGAGGAGCTTTGGAGGGACACTGACAGCCTGGGTTTGTTTGTTTTGTTTTGCTTTTTGGAACTGAGGATTGAATCCAGGGTCTTCACACTGACCTCCACACCTGCCCCTCTCCCCTTTTTTCTGAGATGGTAGAATTGTTATGTTGCCCAGGCTAATCTTGAACTTGTGATTCTCCTGCCTTGGCCTTCCAGAGTGCAGGGGTTTTAGGCCAGGTGTGCATTGCCATGCCTGGCTCTTGTGTATTTTTAAAGGTATCTTATTATTGAATGTAGAGGAACTCCATGAGTTGCTTATCTTGGATGGAGGAAACAGGCTGCAGCTGGACCAGTAGGAGCTTTCCTGGAGATGGCAGTTTCTGTTTGATGGGAGATGTGCCAACCTGAATTTTAGTGATTTCTGATATGAAATGTACTTTTTCCCTTTATCTTGTTTGGGAATTTTGCTGCCAATAGGATTAAGCCACATGAACACATCATTTCTGACTCTGAATACCAGCTGGGGCTTGTTTCCTTGGGGTGCTGGGCATGGGACCAGGACCTCACACATGCTGAGCCTGGCCTGCATCCCGAGCTGCACCCCAGCTGTTTGTTTGTTTTTGTAGTACTGGGGGTCAAGCCCAGGGAATTCACACTGAGCCACATCCCCAGCCTTTGTATTTCTTGAGACAGAGCCTCACTTAGTTGCTAAGATACCCGTATCACACAGGTAGAAGCAGCTTTTGCTGTGGACTGGTTATTTGCTACCCACTCCATTCATATGGAGAAATCGACCTCCAAAGTGTCAGTATTTGGAGGCGAAGGTGGGCGCCTCGTGAACGGGTTTAGAGACACCCCAGAGCCTGCTTCCTGCCCGCTGTCTGCCATGTGAAGGCACAACACAGAGCTATGGAAGGCGATTCTGATTTGTTCTCATTAAGGAGACAGAGCTGCACATCCATGCACACCACTGCAGCGTGGGGCAGACACACGCCTGGCTGCCTGCAAAGGCCGCTGTGTGACACAGTCCGAGAACACAGGCTGCGCCTGGAATCTCCAGCAGCCTCGGTGAGAACGGGGCACAGACAGACCGCCGGGAGCCCCTGACGCGTCAGTGGAAATCACTCACGGCAGTATTGCGAATCAGTCACCAGCGCAGAAGGGGAGAGGCCGGGATACTGCCCCAGCCACGCCTTCCTCCTCAGACAGCCCCCAAACGGCTGGAAGGACAGCGCTGCCCACTTAACTGTGATGAAGACACTGATAAAGAGGAACTCGATTTCCTCGCACAGCTGGCTGTTGCTCCCGAGCTGAGACTCAGGGTCCCCCACCTGGGCCTGGGGTTCACGGAGCACTGCTCTCTGTGGCGCACACATTGGCCTGCGATGCTCCCAGGGGCTGTCCTGAGCCACTCCCGGGACTGCCTGTCACCAAACCCCAGGATGCCGTGAGCTGGCCTGAACTTTGAAGGACTCCGTCTCACTGGGCCAGGCCCTCAGGACCTGGGGCAGCTCTGGGCTGCCGACCACGCTCCACACAACCCTTATTTCCTTGTTTCACTCTAAGATAGTGGATAAAAAGCTGTCAAGCTAGACTTTTCTTTGGTGAAAGAAAATACAAGTGTTTAAAACAAACGAATAGTGTAGCAAGTTGGTGTAAAACAACCCAAGTAGCCCCACTGGACTTGTGACCGTGGCCTGCTGGACACCACCCTGCCCATCCGGGTTGGAGTCTCTATGCTGGCTGAGCACCAGGGAGCCCCGGTGGCCCCACCTCTGGCACAGTGGACTCAAGGGGGACAGGGAAAGTGGATCCAGGACATCGGTCCACTTCATGCAGGCTCTCTGGGGTGTGGATGTTAAACCAGGAGGGCAGGAAGCTGAGTCCCTGGAAACCAGCCGATGAGTCGGGAAGGCCTTCCTCCCAGGAGTTCACGAGCACTTTGGGCTACTAGGACTTACGAGCTCAGTGAAGTGGGGGTGCACTGGGAGCCACACACTGGCCAGCAATGAAGGCAGCCAGCCCAGGACCCCATGGTGCTGTCCATCTGCTTGGTTGTTTTCCCTCACCTCCGGCACAGCCCTAGCTATGTAAGCCTGTCAGCAGCTTAGAGGCCACTGCTCCTGTCTCTGCCACCTGTCTTCATCTGTTCACTGCTGCCGTAACAGAACACCTGACACTAAGTCACTTACAAGGAACAGGAAGTTATTTGGCTCCCGGCTCTGGAGGCTGTAAGCCCAGGAGCCTGGCGCTGGGGTCTGGCGAGGGCCGTCACGCTGGTCACCCATGGTGGGAGGCAGAGAAGGAACAGGGAAGGGTGGACACCCCGCTGTGAAGAGTCGGAGTCCCTGTGACATCAGTCCTGCGCCTCGCGGCCAGATCCACTATGATCAGGCCACCTCTCACCACGGGAGCTTGGGGACACGGTCAAGCCTGAGCGTCGCCCTGTGCAATCTGCTTTTGTGCCCCTTGTGCCGTGTGAGCCTTTGCTGTCTGTCGCCTTCCTCACTCAATGCGAGCATCTCAGGTCACAGACCATCCCGACGGCAGACGAGACCCGGGACTCTGACCCCAGCTAGCGGGCAGCCTCGAGGTCAGCAGTGCAGTGGCACCGAGGACCTGGGCTCCTGGCCCTTGCAGCATGTGACCTGAGCGTAACTCAGGGTGAGGGCAGGGCCAGTGTCCTTTGTCTCTTTTATCAAAAATTTTTTCTGGAGATTCAAAAAACACCTAAATTTGTTTTTATTTCCCAGTGAGAACACTGCCTGTGGCCACCTTAGCTTCCCGAGCTGTAAGGGTGACAGTGTGTCTTTTCCAGCTCTCGGTAGAAAGGGCCAGCCCAATGACACTTTGTCAAGGCGTGCGGTGGGACAGAGGCTAGGCACCTCAGGGCACGGCTGGTGTGGATGTAACTGTCCAGTCCTAAGGGATGGCGCTGCCTTTCCTGTGCCGGCTTCCACGAGCACATCCAGATGCTTTCTGTAAATCTTGCCTTCGTTTCTTCATCTTTCCTCCCCCTACTTTTTGAAATGGGGTCTCATTATAGGTTCAAGCAATTGTCCTGTTTCAGCCTTCCTACGTGCGCCACTGTGCCTGGCCCTCGCCCATCTTGAGCTGGCTTTTGTGGACGTGTTTCCGGCAGTGGTGTGTCGTCTGGTATGCTTTCTCTGCGGTGCACGAGCTCGTCTGTGTCCTCGGACTTTGTACCCTCTGCTGTCCCACCTGGACTGAAAGCCGGGCCTCCCCGCACAGCTCCACAACGCCCTTCCCAGCCACCCTTCCTGCTTCCCTGGGCTCAGCCCACTTGCCCTTCTTTGCCCCTTTTGGGCCATTCTTCTTAATCACTCAGGAGCCCTAAGTCTGCCCCAGGTTGTCACCCCTTGTTTACCCACTCCAGGGCACCCCTTCTTCCCTCCCCGCAAGTTGCCCCTTGCAAAGCTGCTTATGCAAGGCTCTTCCTACGGCAGCTGAGAGAGCCATCTCTGGTTGCTCACACCTGAAGGCACTTGTGCCCCAAGGGTCCGCAGGGCACCCCACCTGATGGCATGATGCTTATCGCCTCCTGTGTGGGCTCACCCTAGCTGCCTACAGTTTCCAGGGGACATCTGTGCGAGGACATGAGAGAGCATGGGTTGCAGCCAGAGCCATGGACTAGAAGCGGCCTTGCTCCTGGCGTTGGCTTCCAGGTGCACTGTTGGCTGCTTGTCCCATGCAGGTAGTCCTGGGTGTCGGATCAGCACTGGCCACGAGGGCTGGTGCCTCATCCTTAGTCCTAGGGTGAGAACCAGCCTGGAGGGCCTCAGGCAAGGGCTGTTCGTCAGTCCCATGTGTTCCAAGAGGAGGCTGTGGGCTCATCTCCCAGCAGCTCCCATGGGCTCCTGTGTTCCAGACAAGACCACTGGCCCCGCATCCACTTGCCTCCCGTCAAGACTACAACTAACTCCAGCCCCCGCCCCTGAGGTCTCTTGTGACACCTCCCCTTTGAGGAGCCCACAGGTTCTCTGACATATTCCTTTGCTATCCCAAGTTCAATAATACCGACTTACTATTTTTTTAATGGATGTGTTCCTGATCCTTTTTTTTTTTTTCTTTGAGACAGGGTCTTGCGATGTAGTTCAGGTTGCCCTTGAACTCACTAAGTTGCCCAGGCTGGCCTTGAACATGTGACCCTCCTGCCTCAGCCTCCCGAGTGCTGGGATTATGATGTGCACCACCATACTTGGTGCATTCTACCGCTGTATGAAACACGAATACGCCCAAAGCAGTGGACTTAAGTTGTCATCAGTTTGTTGACAGTGCTTTGGAAACAAAGGAGTATGTTCTCTGGGGACAGGACTTTCAGCAATCATACTGCAAGTGGACCCAGAGTGATAAAATTGTCCCACCCACCTGGGGGTGACAGAAAATGTATCACAAGGACGAAGCAGTCATACGGACAAGGGCAGAAAGACATACTTACAAATGGAGAGCGATTTCCGGTGTCTGAAATGGGGTTAGGGCAGGGAGGATTAAGCGGGGGGCCAGATGCTGCAGCCCTTAGTTAGAATGACCCGACACAGAATGAACGAAAAAGTTGGCAAGGCTGGCTGCACCACAACTCGCCGGACTCCGGGGAAACGGATTTGTGTGGGCAG
>RJWM01011674.1:0-59011 GCA_004363535.1 Dasyprocta punctata | reverse complement strand
TCCTCTGTGGGATGTGTTGTCTGTAAGCATTTGGCGGAGTCACAGTGCGGTTTCAGTACTGCACGCCTGCAGCCTGGGCATCACTTGGTGGTCGCTGTCCTCTGGCCTCTCAGTGCAGATTGCTGTCTCTGGGGACCCAGGAAGTCACATTATAAAGCACTTACAAGAATTATCATCACATCACAACCAAGGTTCGCTGCAGAGCACAGACTTCCATTTCTTTCTTTTCTTTTCTTTCTTTCTTTCTTTTTTTTTTTTTTTTTTTTTTGTGGCACCGGGGATTGAACTCACAACCTTGCACCTGCCAGACAGGCGCTTAAGCCACTAAGCTAAATCCCTGGCCAGACTCCCATTTCTTTTGCTGCTCCATTTCTTTTGCACTAATATCAGAGAAACATCACCTTAGAAAAAAGAAAGGGAAGTTCGTATGTTTATTCTTATGAACTTGAAGAGCAGAGAAACAATGACTCCTTATAAACCCATTCTTTCTGTACTCATTTCCAAATAAGACTATGGAGTGATTTGTTTTTCATCTCCCCCTCCCCTGGTAGTTTTTGTAACATAGAGATTTTAAAGAGTTCCTAATGTGGGTCACATTGCCCACAGAAGCCTTGTTCTGGGATTCATAATAGTAGAAATCTCATAGAAAAGCCCTACAGTCAAGTTCTGAGAAGGGTTAACAAATGAGTTTATTTAAAAAAAAAAAAAAGAAAAGAAAAGGAATCTTGGCAAGCTTAGACTTCTTCCTATAGGTTAACAAAAGGAAGTCACTGAAAATCAACTGCCCACTGCTAAAATAGCCAGACTTGTTTGTACTCTTGCTCCAGGCCTAATTCAGGGACTGAGTGCCTGGCTGACCAGTCTACTGGCATAGGAGAGTATGTTGGCGGCCCATCCAGATGTCGATACTGTCTGACTCAGAATAACTAGTGTAAAACAGAGACAGTGAAATACAGCCTCCTCTTTGTTCACGAAGGACAGTAAAAAAGGGCACTGGGTATTTATTTAGCTTTTGACAAATGTATGACTTGAGAGGCCCACTGTGCTTTTATTCTGTTGATGCAATAAACAGCCCTTGTTGGAAACCATCAGGGGGAATTCAAACAGGCAGAAATTCTCTGGTCAGCACGAGCTAGAAGCTAGCAATTCTCAAGACAGTATGGAGCTGTGTTTTAGTGTCAGCTATGGTCAGAAGCGTGTGTTGTGGCATTTCGAGGAGGAATTAGGGCAGTTAGCTAATTGCGCACTTGAAAATGACAAGCCACTTGAAAATTCAAAAGTCTGACTTAAAGCCAAAAAGAAATTGATGTTGCTTTGAACTCTGCAGTTGTTATTTCATACTGAATTTCAGGCGTTTCCTATTAAACGTAGAAAAGTTGCCTTTTTTCCCCTCCAACCTTATCCTGGGTATGTTGCTCTTCTTAGTACATGTTTTGAAGTGTTCTTGTTTTAAAAGATGGGGAGAATCATTGTATCAGTTACATTAATTCAATAAACAGCCTTGCTTTCCTGTGTAAATATTTTTCAACATTACTCAGTAGTAGAGCTTAGGGTGAACTTTGAACTTTCTCCCAAGAGACCAAAAGTCAAGAAGTAGCCTATTTGCTGGCAGTCTCTGAAGTTTCCAGAATCTTAACCATCGCATTATGGATCACCGTGGGTATTTTTACCCTTTTCTTTTAAAATATAGATTTAAAAGAAAAAATAATCTGGATATATTTTTTGTAAACCATGTAAAGATAAGACAACCTGCAGGGAAGAATCACTTCTACTTAGAAATGGAAGCCTTCAAACCCTTCTGCCTGTTGAGAAGAGTCATTTTATTATGTGCTGACTACAAAGTAAAATATCATCAGTATCACAAAGACCCCTGGTTAGTAAATGAGGCGATGGTGTTAACATTTGAGACCAAGCTTTCTTTGCTGGCTAATCATTCCCTCTGTTTTGGTGTTGGTGGGGAAGTGTGCTGAGGGGTGTAATGAGCATGTTTGAGATTCAGTGCCGTTGTCTAAACTGAAGCACCCACAGCCAACCCCTTGACTACTGAGTGAGGATTTAATGTTGTCTTTGTGCTCCTTGTTTCTGTTTTAGCAAGTTAAATTGTTCAACTGATAAGATTTTTCTGGGTTTTGATTTACTTTGAGCAATAGCTGGAAATGCAGGGCTTTTGCACATTCTTTGTGCATTTATTTATGCTAGGATTGATGTGCAAACCAGCAATGCTCAAGGATCACATTTGTTCCTCTGTGTTTCTTTCTAGGTGAACTAGCTCCTGGACTCAGAAAAACTTTTGATTCTAGGGATGGACGTAGAGAGCAGAAAGGAGGGAGGAGATGATAGTGAATGGGCCCAAGTAACAGGGAAAGTGGCTTTTCTTTTAAATGAATCCCATCTTAGAGAAGGTGTTAAGAGGTGGGAACAAGGAAGGACACCCTAGGACTCACACCCCAGGGTTCCTTGACCTCTGCACTAATAACATTTGGGATTAAATTTTTTTTTTTTCTGGGGAGGACCATCCCCTGTCTGAAAGGATGCTTAGCAAAATCCTTGGCCTCTCCCAGTACATCTTGGATGCCAGTACACCTGTCACTAGTCATACAATCCAGAATGCCTCCAGGTACTGCCAAATGTCCCCTGGGGGGAAGCCACCTTCAGCTGAGCTCCAGGATACAGGTACATGCAGAGCCATAAGTGGGAATTATAAGATCTCATTCATTTCACTCAGGCACACATCCCCATATCAACCTGACTTTGACCCTTGATAATTCCTCTCTCTAATGCACTCTTATTTTTATCCTCAGTTGAGATGAAACTTTCTCTCATAGGTTGTGTGGTCACTGAGGTCCCTAGGTCCTAGGTCTGCCCTCAATTCCAGGTTGAGACTTCTGTCCTCACATCTACCTGTTACCCTGTCTCAGGTTCCTTGGCTTCTACCCACAGCATTACCTGGAATAAACTGGTAGGCTGCTTTTAAGTTGTTTTGGTTCAAACTCTTTTTCTTTATTTCCATTTCGTTTTGTTTTAAACCATAGTTTTTCAAAGTATCTCAGTGACTTCTCTCTTATGACTCTACACTTTGCCCCCCTCATTCCGATCAGCTTTTGTCGGGGGAGCAGAGTTCATGTCACACGTAGTAAGTCTCATTTGCTCAAAATGACCCATTAGCATAAATTCCAGCAACCTAATTATCAGTCACATTTTGATTCCTTCAACTCCAGGCAAAATTCCTTTCCATTCATGTATAATTTTGGGCCTAGTGGTACTGGAGACTGTATGTTGCCTTTTGAATCATAGTTTTGAAAAATCATCTTTTACTTCATTATATAATCTGTGATTCTAACTCCAAATGAACTATTTCTTTTTTTCCATTTTAAGACTGGGATGGATAGAGGATAAGGGTGGGTTGATGACAGGGGGCATGGTTTGGTTTCTTTACCTTGCAAATTATTTTACTGTTTCCTCTGGGATCAAGTGTTATCAAATGTATGTGTAAACAGAGGGCTTAATAAGCAGAGTCTACCTGACAGTATGGCATGACCATAAAGTATTTCTAGGAAGAGTAATTGCTAAGTCGTTGACTGGGTATGCTTTCTCTTTTATCACTAAAATGTAGTCAACAAATAGGGTTAACTTAGAAACTTCTTGGTTGATTGCTTCTATCTCAGACAGGTTTGGTGAGGAATATAAAAAGTCAATTACATATTCAAGAGAACTAGAAGCAAGGAGAATGGAGTAGTTGAAGATAGTGAAAAGATAACAAATGAACTATGAGAAACACTTGCCAGTTTCTTTGCCAATGGAGGTAGAATTGAAAGCTGCCTTGAAGGAAAGTAGATATATGTTTGAAAATATAGTGGCTATGGATCAGAAAAGATAGTTTGGTAAAGTAAAATATCCAAAGATAGTAAGCACATACACATTTATTTTTGTACTAAGTTATGTACAGAGTGATTTAAAACATAATTAGTAACAGAAGAGGAAGGTCAAGATAGAAAGCCTATGTTTTCAATACTTTTCAAAAACCTGGTTAGGGTCACTCTTTTATAGGTACTAAAATCCTAGTTTAGTGAAAACGTGGTTTCTAGAGTTAATTTGATTATTTTTTCCCCTTTAAGCTTGAAGAAGAATTCCAAAGAACGGCCTACATATCCAGAGCTTATGGTGAGTATTAGCAGTGTTAAGATGTTCATACTCATAGGTAGTAAAGTAACTAATACCTAAATTATGATGAAATGAACATATTGGAAGAATTGGTTCATTGAGACATAAGTGATAGGAATTGGATTCAAGAAAAAGAGTTAAGAGGGTTGTAGTCCTCATACATTGTGTTAGAAATAATCTAAGAAATTGTTTTCCAGGCCAATAAACCTTTCACAATATAAACCAAATTATGTCTATAAAATTTATAGTTTCCAATTTAAAAGATCCTAAGTCACAGTTTACTAATGTAGTATTAAAGAGAGTCTGACTTAAGAGATTTCAGTAATGAGAGAAACGTGAATGCTTTGTGACTTATCATTTTTAGATAAAATACCTAGGATTAATTAGGTAGACTTCTTGGTGGATGACTAGGGAAGAAAAAATGAATTCTTTTCTCCTTTTGGGTTTTGCTTTTGTGGAACCAAAAAGTAGCAATGAGCATTATTAGTTTGAGTTTTATGACCTCAAAATTCACAGTTTATCACTTACTCTATTAGTGAAAATGGAAATGAAAATAAAGCCCCCAAAATGTTATTTTAAGTAGTCTTTCTAATTATGGTAACTAATAGTCTAGGCTAATTACAAGTGACATTTCTAGTGCAAATAGCAAGCACCTATAATGGGCGGACCATGGTTTGCTCTAAACAATGTACTGAATGTGAGATAAACACATTTTGGCAGGGGAGATGTTAGAAAATTCAGACTATGAATTTGTGTTAAACCCTGCCTAGATTTATATCAGTGATCAAAGTCTTATTTTCAGGAAGGGAAGGAAAGCTACATTCTTGTGCAATCTCAAACACTGATACCTTTTTATTGTTGTTGTCCTTGCTGGAGCATAGTTAGGTTACAGGCGTGAAATGTTTGCTCCCATCCCATCCAACCCAAGAGCTGTGCTTCTTTACCAACAGCTCAGGGCACGTTATAGGACAGGTTACTACTTTCTGTTACACTGTGGTGAGGTGGTTGAGTGGGACACCAAAGAGCATAGCCTGGAAAGGTCAAGCCAGGAAGAATTGTGGAACATCGATTCGACAGATGTGTAATCCTTGCAACTGGTTATATGGCCTGTCGGTTCTTGAGGCCAAGCTTTGGTTGAAATTCACCACTCTCCAGTTGGGTGAATTGGAGTGAAGACCATCTCTTTGGGCTACCATTGTCCCCTTTGCAAAAGCAGTGCCCAGTGCTCAGTCCCCAACAGCCGTGTTCACTGAAAACCTACAGTTAAAAAGAAAAGCAAATCAAAAATGCCTGATCATATCTTCACATTCTACATGCTTAGAATGAATATTTCCTCTTGATTATTTTTTTAAATAGCCAGTGAGAGGCTTTCTCAATCTTGGCTACCCCATGTTGGTGGACAACTGAAATCCCTAGGGCGGCGATGGTGAACCTTTTAGAGTTTTCAGCGATACAAACAGCCTGCTGACACATGCGTGCCGTAGGTTCACGGTCACTGTCTTAGGGTGTTTTAAAATTAACTTCACACAAAGTGCAACAGACTTAGAGTGATTCCTGTAGGATCCTAGGGAGTCAGTAATCCTATTTTAAAGTTTCCTTGTTTTATAATTAATTTCAAGGAAAGGATGTTTTTCTGACAATTTCTGGCTATTGAAAATACAAAACATTCTTTTTTTCTTTCAAAGTACCTCATCAGAAATTTCATTGCAACACACTTGAGGAAAAAAATGCAAATTATACTTTGGAGACTGATGTTGAAGTCTACCTTTCCATTTTATTGTAGCACTGTGATTTTCTTTGGCATACATATTAATGTTATTGTAAGATTGTATGGGCTTTCCCTGCCTTTTCCTATGGCATTAGTTTTTGTGGTACTGGAAATGGGCCTGCCTTGTAAGACCCTAACTATTGCCTGCTTTCCTGAGAATTGAGGTTTTTAAATGGACAATCTGAGCCAAACTCCCTGACTTCAGTATTGGGAAACACGTGCCAGGAAGCTATTGTTTAAATTTTAAAAGTTCACAAAAAGGTAGGGAGGAAAACAATCATTTTCTTCCAGATGAAGTACAGTGTAATTAAGGCTCCATCTCAGATGGGCACGTCTTCTAGAAGTCCCGGATGGTTTTTTCTCTCCCTTGGATTGATGGCTGTACATGCTTTATGATGGTCTTATTTGCTCATTCTCTCAAACCTCTTGTGGGAAGAGTGGTTCTGTAGGATTTGTTCTTCTAGAATAGGTATTAGCCAACTTCTAAAAAAATGGTCTAGATAGTGTTTTAGGCTTTGTGACCATGCAGTTGTGGTTATTACTGAAGTCTGCTGCTGTAGTGTAGAAAAGCAGCCATATTCAATATGTGGATATGTGTCTATGTTCTGATAAAAACGTACTGCAGTATCAGGCAGTAGGCATTGGGCTAGATGTGGTCTATGGGCCATAGTGTGCTGACCACTCCTTTACATGACAACAGCCAGAAATGATAACCAGCTTATTCAAATGATTTCCAGGTGAGGCGATAATGTTCTTTGAATATTTTAGGAAGTGCCAGATTGAATTGCAGTGTGAAATAAGGGTGCCTGAACCCACAGAAAACTGCAGTCTCAAGGGATGCGGTGTTGCACATAAGCCAGGGAGACCTGTTGGTGTTTGTGGCTTGCCCCTCTCCTCTGGCAGCGTGTCCGTGCCTCTCTACACTTCCTTCAGGCCTGATGATGAATCTATGTGGTTCAGGGTTCTACTTTCTTGTACCTGACTCCTCTTTTGAGAGCCTGGACCCCTGGGCTGGAGATTATTCAGGGTGTCTCATCTGGTCACCACCAAATTGCTGTCCTTGTTGTGCTTAGTACACAGTCTGGAGAGGGGATTGGGTTCCATCTCCGTTTTTTGCAGCCTCAAAACTTATAGGAGAAGATAAATAGCATTTTCAATTGTGTCTTGCCTATCTGCTTTTTCTTCCCCCTGCCTTCCGGCTCTCATTCCATATTCCTAGACTGGGAATAAACTAAAATGTACCGTAAGATTTTTTTTTTAATTGAAAACTTTACTTCAAGTTATTTAATTCATTCCTAAACTCAGCTTACATGCACTGAGCTAACAACAACAGAAAAGAGGCAAGGCAGGGTTGGCAGACATGGGAAGCAGCCTCTAAGACAATCTTTGAGGTTTGTTTGGTGTGTCCTGTTTTGATAGTAAAAACCTTTTAAGTACATTAAAAGATCTCCAGATTCCAAGAGGATGTGGGAAAGCTTAATAACCATGATGGTGAAACACTTGGTAAGTATGCTATTTAAGTGGTTAGTAATCAAGAGTAGTGTTATTTGGTAGTTGAAGGAGCTCAGGATGAGGGACTCTGCCTCTAGAAATTCAATTAGAGTTTTTGGGCAAAAGGCTCTGAGCCAGCACCCAACCTGTGTCCTCAGATAGGAAACAGCAGAAACCTTCCTTTCCGTTTCCTGAGTCACGGTCCTTAACAGTGACTACCTCTTTTCTTTTGGGTTTTATTTCTTCGTTCCGTCTGCACTGTATTGTTTTTTAAAACTTTCACGGGTGGGAATGCATGTCCCCACAGAGCTGACTCATCCAGCCCTCTACTGTCAGGTTTAAAACAAATATAATTAGAAAACCTACAGCGAGGGAACATGAGATTGTAAACTAAATCCCTTTGGTCAGGGAAACAGAGTGAGTCATCTACATGTCTGCATGCAAAAATGCCCACATTCAGCTGCTCAAATCGTCTTTGAAAATAGTGCCACCAGAGGATCAGGGACATGGGTGTGGTAGGTGAGGGGGATACTTGACATCAGGTTCTTGTTGAAGGAATTGCCCGTTTGTGTTTGATTGGTTCTGGGTTTGGTATGAGAAATGTGGATCTTGATCTGATGCATCTCTAATTATAGGTGCCAGGTTCCAAGGTAACAGCTTGGTGCTTATTATAACACAGTTGAGTGATTTCGGAAGACTGTTTTGGTGCAGAAAAAGTGGCTTAGTGTTCTTTTGAATTGTTTTGAAATATATGGTCTCTTGCATCCTACCTTGCCTTTTCCCCCAGCAAAGTGCAAGACTTATTTCCTTTTTTCTTAAGGTTTATTTATTCTGAGCTGCATATATAAACAGCAGTTTTCCCATTTTAAATCGTTAATCTCTGAGTTGAATTTTTTCTGCACATACCTATACTTTGGCAGTCTGCATTGTTTTCCAGATGGATCAACTCTTCAAGACACATGTAATTCTTGGCTGTGACTTAGAAAATGGCTTTAAATGTTTCAATCCAAACAAGTTATCCAATGTCAAGGGCAAAGATAACCTTCCTTCACATTTACTGTTTAACAAACTTGGTATCTTATTCTACCACAAACTTTGTATCTTATCTACCACACTTTTCCTGAGAAATGAAATGACCTAAATCTAATGAATTTCTAATTATTTTACTCCTACAATAATCTAAAATGCTTTGTAAGATATGTCAAAGCTTTGTATGACCTTTGCCAATGCTTGTATTTTACTGAAGATAGCATTTACAAAGCAAGAGATTTCTTTGTATCAGAAATATAGGGCTTTCAAAAGGAGAAGAGTGTCAACGAAGAGATATCTTTAAAATAGCTATATCACTAGCTGTGTGCATATTTTGGAAGGGTAAGAGGAATCCAGCTTGCTGCTGATGGAGATATTAATCTGTTTTTAAGAATGCATTAATTTGGGGATCTCAGGTATTATCAGTGACAAATATTAATGTCATGTATTTTTCTTTTCTTTCACAGCAACACCCATTTTTCACTCTACATGAATCCAAAGCAACAGATGTGGCGTCTTTTGTAAAACTGATTCTTGGAGACTAAAAAGCAATGGACTTAATCAATTGACCCTACTGTGGATTGATGGGTTTACAGGGCGAAGCAAGTTCGCTACAGCGCCAATAGAAAGTCATCTTTGAGAAATTTTAACCCTGCCTCCCTGAGGGTTTTCTCTCCCTGTTTCTTTCTTATCCCCCTCTTACGGGGGGATCTTGGAATCTATAGTATAGAATGAACTCTCTAGATGGATGAAATATGATAAAGGCTTAGGACTTACAAAGGTGATTAAATATTTAATGATGTGCCATATAAGTTCCTAAGCTTCTCAGATTTCTCTTGTTCTTTACAAAACGAATGCGTTGGCCCTGGCAAAAAGGTGCTACAGTAGTGATGAAATTGTAAGTAGATTTGTAGTTTGTTGCATTTATTATTTTAATATTTATGTTTAAGTGCTTGGTTGGAAAGATTCCATTTTATGCAAGAAGGGAGATACAGAAGAGGGTTGGGTTGGCAATATTTATAGGGCTTTTATTTTTTAAGTTCGATTGTGTCTGTGTTCCAGAAGAAATAATTTAATATGCATCTTTAAGAATATTATAAAAATCTCAAAAAGGAATTCTTCTTGTGAAATGTCTCTTCCAGTTGTGGCTGTTGCTGTGCTCACAAACTAACTCAGTCCTGGGGGATCATCTTGTGTTTTAAGTGAAGTGTCCAAGTATCTTGCTTCTACTCTTTCCCCAACTTTGGAAGACATAAAAATCATTTTTATCACAGCTCAAAGACTAAAACATTTGGTTCTCTTGACATTTGTGGTGTAGTACTAGTGGAAAGTGATTTGTGATGTGATTTTATATCTACCCGCATATCAACATATCTGTGTGTGTGTGTGTGTGTGTGTGTGTGTGTGTGTGTGTTAAATTGAGTTCTGCCAACTGGCTTTTATGAACACCTATATTTAGTAAAAAGGACACTTGTCCAACACAAGGGGAGATATGGCAAGCCACAGAGAGAATTGGTGCCTTCTGCTTTTGTCCCTCCTGCACTGGGTAAGCCCCAAGGGTTGCCTTAGTAATTGGTGTACTCTTTTGCTTTGTTTGTATTCTTATTCAATGCAGAAGGCTTACTATTATTGGAAGAGAAGAAAATTAAAGCCAGTTAATAGTTCTTCGACAATATGAAAAGATAAAGGGGAAGGCTGAATTAATTCCTAGGAACAGACTACCAGATTTCCACAGGATGAATTGAGGCTATGTTTTTCCTCAAGAGCGTGCAGTAGCAAACTCCATCCTGAATTTCTAGCAGGTTGCCCGCAGAACCAATTTTTTTTTGTGGATAAAAACAACTACAGGTTCTCTGATTTGTGGCTTTTTCTTCTTTTATGATCAAGGAGTGAAATGATTGAGAGAGAAAATCCAGACCTATCCTAAATAACCAGGAAATATTGCTTTTGACAACAGTGTTTATCAGGGCTATGCTGGGAGTAAAAAGATGGAGGATGTTTATTAAAAAAAAAAAAGGGATAAAAGCCACACTATTTCTTTCCTTGCCTCAGATTCTTCAGTGTGGAGAGGATTGATCCCTTGACTTTTCCCTTCCTCCTCCTGTTAGATTTTGAAATGCAGTAGTATATTTTTCTCTGTATTTTCTTCTGTCTTGTTCTTGACGTCTTGCTCATCAAGGTTGCCCAGAATGAGTATGATGCTTTTTCTAGTACTGCTTCAACAAATATACAGTTGATTAAATAGCAGATTCATGTCCTGTCTTCATTTTCTTGTAGCCAGAGCAGGGGTCTTAACCTTGTGATTATAGCCATGCAACCTCTCCCCCAGCTTCCTACATCTGGAAGTTCCTCTCTTTGAGATAAGAAAAAATTACAGCCTTATTCCCATTCTGTTTACTCATTTTCTGAAAACAGAAAGTATTGGGAGAAAAATCTATGGTCAGTCCATTACAGATCTGATAAACTATTAAAGTAAGTAACCTTTCTGGTCTGAGTCAGATTACTCCTACCTGTTTTTGTACTTTGAAACATTCTTAAGGAAGAGTGTATTTCTTATTGGTATGTCTGTTTAGTTGGTGAGTGCAGGGCTGGAACCTGTAAAACAATCTTAGTAGGGAAGTTGGTCTAAGGTTCTCAACCCTGGTGCACTTTGGAAGCATCCAGGAGCTTGTGAACACTGTCAACATCAAAGCCTTAACCATGGGAGACTTTTCATCTAACTGTTCCAGGCTGGGGTTTGGGAACTGGTACTTTTTTATTTTTGGAAAAACAATCCTCATATAATTCTGAAGTGAGGACATCGCATTGGACTTTTTAAGAACAGTACTGACTGGAAATTACTTTCTCTTAAATATTTGCTGAGAACAATAAGTGATTGTAGAAGAACAAGAGCTCCTGTTTCTTTTGGATTATCTTTATCACTATCAGGGAGGGCATGGTACTGGATTACTGATTGGAAAATTGAAATACCTTTTCCCCAGAGAAGCAATAGTTTACTTGATGACTAAGTATCTTGTCTACTAAGATGCAATGGCTTGATAGCCTTAGAAATCCAAATTTTAGAGCATGGTTTTGTTTCTAGAGAACTGTGTCACTGTGTTGTAAATTAAAAAAAAACTAAGATGCATAAATTATGTGTAAGTTGAGAGTCTCCTGTTCATACAGACAGACATGTATGAAGTGTTTAATTCTGTGCCACCATGGATCATCTGATTATCAGCCCTGGCTCAATGTATTACAAAATCAGTGTAGCTCTACTTCAGAGACAATGCTTATTTTTCCAAATGTTTTTGACTTGGTATCATATAGTTGTCCATGGTATAAATTTTCTTTATATTTATAAAAATATCCACCTCTCTATATTGTCGATTTAAGAGGTGTGCCAGGAATTTAATGTGAAGGATTTTGAAGATGATTACTATATCTGTGTATGTATCACTGACTATTGCTCTTGAGAGAAGCTACCTTAAGACATTATATATTTATATAAATAATTTTACTAAAATATTTTTGCCACTTCTCTTTCAGAAATCCATTCTTTCCCCTACATGTATAATCATCATGTTAGAATTACTCTTTAGTTTATTTGTTTCTTTGTTTTTGGTGTTTGTTTTTTTGTGTGTGTGTGTGGGTGGGTGTTTGGAAGTTTCTACAAATTGAATCTGCCATCAGAGTTGAAATTTTACCATCACCAAATCTTTGTAAAACATTTTGTGGGTTCAGGAAATAATATCAAATGATGATTTCCTCCTCAAAAGAGTATGCTTGTTTTAAGCAAAGCCAACTTTGTTCCATCTCCTAAAACAATTGCTTTGAGGGAGAAAAAGTCATATACATGTATATATTGATAAATTATCAATGTAGTCATTTGTTTTACACAAGGTACCTGACTAAAGGCCTTGGATAGAGGAATAAGCCATCATTTCAAAGACTATTTGGTCACTCCGAAAAAGTCAGAACAATTGTCTAAATAAACAGCTTTTATTTTGATTAGGTCATTTGAAATGGAAACAAGTATATGTGGTATAGCTCAAAACTGCTTGTATTTTATAGTTCCTGCATATCCTCCAAATCTAACAAAAATTAACCAGTATATGATAGAGGTTTCCAGACTTTCTCTGTTTATGGTGCCATTAGTTATCTTAATAATTTTTTCATGGTGCCCTAGGCCAAACAGTTAATAGTTCAGTGTATCAAGGAATTAGGTTCAAAGAGTTAATAGTAGTAGTTTGCCTCATGTTCTTCAGATATTAAAGTGTTTCCCTTAAAAATTTGCAGTATCTTCCTGTGCCTGTGAATTTACAGTGACATCTTAGCATATCTCAATACACATAGTTTGGGGACCATAGACATACGTTTGCTCTACACTTAGTGACCTTCAAAATTGAATTCTTGGTCACTCAATCCTCTATATGATTTCACTCCTTGTTTTGTTGTCATTGTTATTGTTGTTTTTGCCTTCCTCTGGCTAATTCATTCTTTTCAAGGATATCCTACTATTCTTTGATATTCCTCACGCCACATTGCCAATTGTCATAATATAGAAAATGAAACTTGTAAGACCCAGAGCTAGAGGAGGTTAGTGCAAAACAAATGGGATCCCTGATTTCTCCAAGTGAACTTGATTTAGTGTCTCTGTCATATAATTACAAAGCAGGCAGAGAGGGGCTGATGTTTTATGGTTTAACACTAACAAGGAGTTTCATTACCTGTGCTCAGAGAAAGTATTCTGTTTCATTCAAACTGTCTAACAGAAACACTTTATCTTTGGCCTGAAAGTACAATGGATACCTAGTTCCTAATTTCTCACTCATATTTTTTTTGGTGGGGGGGGGGCTATGTAACTCCCTCTGACCTTCTTGGTAAGATTTATATATTCATAAAATTCATCAGAACTGATATTTAGATCTAGCAAAATGCATTAAACTTCTATTTTGCTGGAACTTTTGCCTTCTTAATTGATTTTTTTGGCTTAAGGATTCTTCCATTTTTATTGAATTAGCAAGTGAATGATATCCAAATAAATTTCACCTCCATGGTACTTTCTGCCCCACCCCCACTTTCAAATGAAAGGAACAGTGATCACTTAGATCCTGAGAACTTACATATTCATAAGAAGAATGCCACTGTGAAATCTAGGAAGAGAACGCTACCAAACCTGATGACTAGAAAACTGATATTCTAAAACTTTTATTTTTGTCTTTTCTAGGGGTGTGTGTATGTTTTAGCACTGTTAAAAGTGCTCACAGCTAAGGATACTCCTCGGTTTTCTTTGGCTTTGTTTGGAGTGCTCTGGATTCCTTCAGAAATCTGTTGAAAGCTAGGACTTCATCCTAGGAAAGGGTACATTATACGGAAAACATGTAACCTTCAAGCATTTCTTTTTTTGGGAGGTGTTGTGCTTATAAACCCTATAGGATAGATAACTCTGTTCTCTAGAATGTAGATGGTGAATCCTAGACCAGAGTGGACAAACTTTCTGTAAAGGGCCAAATAGTAAATATTTTTGGCTTTGTGTTTTATGTAGTATTTTTTGCACCTACTCAAATCTGCTATTGTATTGTGAATATATTCATGAGTAAGTTGTAAATGAATGAACATGGCTATATTCCAAGCAACCTTTATTTACAAAGCCAATTAATAGGCCAGTTTTGGCCCAGAGGTCATAGTTTGCCAATATCTGCCTTAGGTCAACAAAATCCAACCAATTAATGATGAGTAGAAATTTTCCATTTAGTGAGTATTTAATTTAATTGCTATTCAAGGCATATTAGGAGGATGGATATAGGACAATGAGTTTAGAAGAGACAGGGACTGTTCTGTTCCATGAAAATTGCCTGTTAATTTCCTCAGATAAGTATTAATTGTTCAGGAAGGTGATGGAGCATTATCTACAGATAAACTGAGATTTTACTTTTTCTATTTCTGCAATTACCAAGAAAACTTATTTCAATTTGGAAATAAAAAGTCACGTTCTCTTAGATGTTAACTGCATCCTTGATGCTTAGGGTTTTTTTTTGTTTTATCATTTACTTCTGTGGTATGAATCACATACAAGAAGAATCGTGGACCCAGAAATTAATAATTTGGTTTCCCTATTCCCTGAGCTGTAGTAAGATTTGGGAATTTCAGAAACCAAACTCACCTCAGAAGTACAAAGCAGATATAGTTCTTAATGTCTTGAAATTTGTCCACCTTGTGCTTTTTTCAGGAAGTAAGAAAGTTGTTTGGGGTCTGTAGCCTTGGCCTGCCTCATCCTCACTATGATTGAAGACTCTTGCAGACCCTTCATGCACTGTTCCTGAAGTTAGAGACATGCTTCTGTTTTCAAATCATCACTAAATTTCTATTTCAAGGGGCCTCTGCAGAATGGCTCGTTCTGATGTGATTTTGGGGGTAAGGGGGAGGGGTTGCCAGCCACGGTTGATTTTCTGGGTGTCAAAGCCTCTGGGGGAAGATTTCCTGCTTCTTTACTGAACCAGAACACGTGTATAACTACTCTCACATCTGTCAATAGCCTCTGAGCTGTGCAGAATCCTATGCCGATGACTCTTAGCCAGTGACCTGCATTTTCCCCTTTCTCTTCTACAATAGAACATATCTTAAAGCTATAGTCTCTTTATTTTTCAAAATTATATTTTATTTTCCTACTGCATGATCACCCTAATGCCCTGAATGTCGGTTGGAGACTCTTTAAGGCTTATAGAAGTGCTTGATCTGGCAATTTACCTAAAAAAAAAAAAAAAAGCTTTCTTTTCACCTGGCAAACAAAATCTGAGTTCCAGAGCCTTCAACATGAAATGATCCTTCCAAACGAAGCACATTGCCATCAAATTCATCACTTGCCACCTGTTCCTGGTGACTGTCAAGATGTGTCTTTTTTTTCTAAATTTTAGAGTTGCTATTTACAGCTATGCAAATATTACACTGTTGCATGTTTCCAAATGGTGTCCTTTGGAATCAAGAATTTACTTGGTGAATCTTTTTAGTGCCTGCTCCAAACTTTTTCAAGCCAAATTCCCCTAAAAGCTTCTTTCTCTTGAAGTAAATAGGACTGTAGTCTAAGTAGAGAGAGATGCAAAGCAAGGTTAAAGATTTCATCATAGGGAATTTTTGTTTTTCAGAAGCCGATAACATCTCCTAACACAAACAGATGAATAGAATTTAAAAATATGCTGTCTAATTTCTTGGACATTCAGTATTTTGACATCATTTGAATTATTATTGGAAGGGAGCATCAAGCCTTTTATTCTTGGGAAGTTTGCAATTAGATTTTGAGAGGTTTTCTTGTATTTCTTCTTTTTTTAACCATAATTTGGTAAGTTTATTTTAATTACTGGAATCTCAACAGTTTGTGCCTGTTCTTATACTTGTCAGTATGGCCAGACCTTTGTTTTTATGTGAGGTTAATCTTGACATATTCCAGGGTTTCATGAGTTTACACGTTGGCCTTTCTGAAACTCAGGGTCTCTTTCTAGCAATGAGGCTTTTGTGAGTTGACATCTGAGTTCAGAGAAAGCAAGGGCAGGGGGAGGCACTTCCTTGTGTCTCAATGTGGGAAACAGAATTCCCTGCGGAATTCCTAGAGTGGGCCATTAACCATTTTTAGTATTTTTTTCCTAATAGAATTCTTTGGAAGATCAGAGAAGATTTAATACTTTGGTGAAAAGGAACTGATCTATCCATTTTCATATATCAAACAATAAAATGGACAACTGTACACCATCTGACTAAATGGACCATTTCCCCAGTTCTTGAAAATGTAAGGGATTTCTGAGGGAAGTTTAAGCTAAACTCTCATCAAAGTATGAATATTTATAATAAGAACTTCCATTTGACCTTTCCGAAAGAGCAGTTAGACTGGGCATCTGCTTTTCTGCAGCAAAATTCTGCAGTTGAAAATGAGTAATTAACATCAGTGGGTCACTACAAATTGTAGTAGAGTCTGTGGGATATTTAAACAAAGCAAGTGAGAGCATTGTTTTCAGGGATTATCACTGATCTTTGGAGATTAAAGCTGAACGGTGATGTGAAATCATGTTTGGGGACCGGGAGAAAAGATAAATCAAAGAGCAGTGCTGAATGAGAAACCCCTAGAAAGAGTAAGCTGATAAAAGGATGAAAGGATACGTGTATCCTTTACCTGATGTTATGGAGATGTTCTTCTGTGAAGAAACCCATCAGAACACTGGCCCTGGTTTTTTTTTTTTTTTTTTCATAAAAAATACTGAAAATATGAGCAGATTCAGACAGTTTTGTTAATTTGAATATCAGAAAACTTCCTTTTATTTCTCTAATGGCATTAACTTTAAAGGATCTCCATTTTAAACTGACGGCATCTGTAATAAAAGTCAGTGCACAGAGAGGTGGTGAGGTTATTGAGATAAAGAAACAAATTGCTTAAGACCTTTTGAGAGTTTATAGCTCATCCACCAGCTACTTCTTGAGTACAGAAATATGAATGCAAAACCTGAACTCTCTAACCTTTAATTCTGGTGGCAGTTTTAAGAAAGGTAGAGCCCAAATAAGGTTATCTGAGCAGGGTTGATACATTTTGTACTCCCACAATGCAGGAAACCGTGATGGCTTTTAGAAACACACTGCATGTCTTTGCCAGAAATAGAATTATAATTCACAGGTTTATCACTCAAAGTTAGTTTGAATTTTCAGTACTTCAAGAATCTTTTGTGAGCAAAAGGGGAGGTAGTGTGGTTCAAGTCAGCTTTGCTCATCTGAAACCCATCAACCTCCAATCAGTGTTCGACTACCAATAACGTTCCCTTTAATTGGAAGTCTCTGTGGCTTCTAAGACCTCAGGAATGAAATGACCACTTGCATATCTCAAAGAGCCCCCAAATCTAGGAAACGTTGGAGTCAACCATGTCTGTGAATGCTGGCTTTTGCTATAATGAATATGCCAAAAAGGTTAGTGAATTGAGACACTAAGAAGAGAGGAGCATTTATTTTAATTTTTAAGCAGAAATCATTTCAAAGTAAGTGCCTGAAATCAACATGTGAAGGCCATGTAGTATAGGTCCTTAAATGAGTTATTTTCTAAAATAGTTGAGTGCAATCTGGCCCTCCTTTCTCCTCTCACTGACAAGGAGGGCATGACTGTGCTCTTGGGCGGCATCATTTTTAAATTTCTAAGGTTGCAAAGGAAGGAGTTACAGTTTTTGTTTATTGAGTTATAGAAAATAAAAATTCCTTAAGCAATTGTGACACAGACCAAATGCTATCTGGGACGCAAATGAACTTAACCACTGCCCCTGACTAGGCTTTACAGAGGGGTTGTAGTTGGAGGGCTATGGAAACCTGTCGCAGTCATTGGAAATGAGCAACCACGATGATGTCTCTATCAGGAGCTGAGCACAAGGGAGGGCTCAGACACTGACTTAGACATGACCTGAACCTGGCCTTCCATACCAATAGAAGTTTGCACAAAAAGAAATGTAATGGCTTGTGTTTCACCTGAGCCACTCTGGAACATTTTATGGTCAGAAAGTTTCCCTAAGCGATGATATGTATTGTTCTTGGCTAATCCCTGTATTAAAAAGCTACTGGACAAAGTTTAAGAAAATTCAGACAGTTTATCTCATTTATTATCCCTCTGTCTGATTTATTATTTGCCCCCAAGTTTTTCTGAGTGGAGTGATTTTCTACATGAACTGAAATGACGTTTCAACAGAATAGTATGTATTTTGAGAGAAAATGTATTTTCTTTGTGTAATTAATTTACACAGTGAGAACTTATCTCTTGCTGAACAGCATCACCAAATGGGGTCATTTTAAATGAAAAGAGTTGGCTGAATGAGATGTTAGAGATGTGGTTTCACATTCTCTAAACACTTGAACACTGTTTCATATATTTTGAGGACATCTTGATGAGATACTAAATAGAGCTTCTCTGTAGAATTAACATTGCAGGAATTTCAATAAAATAGGATTTCCCTAACTTCCTTTGTATTTCAGTCTTACAGATGAAAATGCTGCTTTCATATATTAAGACTTTTTAGGAAAAAAAGTTTTTTTCCGTTTTGTGAATTTTGTGATATATATTTTTAACTGTTTGTGTGATTGATTGTTTTCCTATATTGCACTCCAAGTTTACTTTTTAAATCCTATTCATTCTAAAGAAAGTTAGTGGGCAGTGGAAACATGCCTTGATGCTTATAATTCCATAAAGTATTTAGGAGCCTGCTGCCTCTTCTTGGTCCTCGACATATTCTGAAAATAGATCAGAAAGGCTGTATACTTCTTTCCTTCAAAAGTCCTATCTCGAGTGCTTACATTTAGTGTCCCTGGAGAGTGTGAGTCAGCAGAATTATTAGTGTTTGGGTTCCCTCATTGGCTCCTGCATCCCTCCTGCCATGTGCAGCTCCCTGCTAGCCTTCCCTCATTGGAATCATCTCTTCTTCGTGGATCGCAGTATCTTTTCTTTATGAATGAGGCAGGCTGAACTGTACAGTATGGAATTCATTAGAAGTTTATGCATGTGGATGGAATGTTTCCATGCCTTTGTGGTGAATGTTAAATTTAACTTTTGGCTCTGGGAATTTTTTGCTTGGAAACTGCAGGGGGAAAGTAGAAGTTAGGGTGTGCGTGTGTGCGTATTTCATATTGCGTTTGCCTGCATGGAAATATGTGGGGCAGTGTTTTCCAGGTGGAAATATTCTCATCATGGTGTGGGGAAAGGGAAGTTACAAGTGTCAAATGATAACTTCTATAAAGCCCTAGGATCATATTTAAAAATACCATTTTTTTTCCTTTGGTGGGACAGTGAATCATTTTGATCTTTGCCTGTTGGCTTAGCTGCTCCTATCCTTTGGCATTTTAGCCTGCTTTTCCTGTTGTACAAGTTGTGTGCATTTTTGATTGTTTGTCTGTGTTTTTCTTTTGAATTATTGCTTATCATAATGGTGATATTAGCTCAAATCCTGAAACCAAGGAGCTAGCCAGTGCACAGGACCTGGGGTAGATGCAGGATTGGTATTGATGTAGTTTACATACTAAGAGCTTCCAGAAATATACTTTATTGAGGCATAACATAGCTTTAAAGAAGTCGTGTTTGTTCATAACATTTGGAGAACCAAGCTCTCATGGATGGGTCTCTGTTCTTGTGAAATTGATCTTTATTTGCAAATACCATACTGATGGGCATGCATCAGAATCTGGATGATTGGTTTCTATCAGTGAATAGATAAGGTTTCAATCATAGTATCTTATAAAAAGCATAATTTTATCATTTTTTTCTTTTCTAAGCATAGTGAAAGGAATAAGTTTCTGATGTGCCATGAAATATTTTTTTTGAATCCATGTTTTTGACCAAGGTAATGGCTGAAATTTTAAACCAAATGGTGGCTCCATGGCTTGTATGGTTCTGCCTTCACCCCCTCAAAAGGAAGACAAAATTGAGAAATCAAGTTGAACTTGAACCCCTCTGATGATGAGGAGTATTCACTTCGATTTCCTATCTCAGGATATTCTTCAGTTTCATACTGCTGCTGAGGAGGAAAGAACTAGCTGCCGACACTGTAACTGGTTCTCAGATGTTTGAATGTGTGTGTACGTACAACTTCATACCTTATGTGTTGTGTTCAGTGTAGTATCAATCTATGAACTGACTCAAATAACAGTTTCAATAATGAGAAGAAAGCGATAAGGGCAAACAAAACAAAACAAAACAAAACACCCAACCACCTCTTTCTATTAAAGTGCTTGCTATGACTTTCATCGCTGGGACAAACCACATCAGCATCAGGTGACCTTGAAAGAGATGGTGTGTTGATCTCATAAGAACTGTACAACCAATAAAAGACATTTGAAAAAGCACAGCGAGTCTGTATATTCCTTGAGTTGTTCATGGAAGTCCTATGTTCCAGGAATGTCATATGGATGAGTAAAAGACCATTCAAGTAAAAGTGTTAACTGGACTATTCTCTTTGTTCTACCTCCATTTTTCTCCTGTCGCTATCACCTCACTTTCAAAAACAACAGAACAGGGCAGAAAGAGAAAAGGGAAGATGAAAAGATATAAACCTGTATATATGTATATGTAAGATAACTAAAAAGAACACTGCTGAATGTATTCATTATTGAGAAAGAACAATTAATACTCATATGATTAGATCAATCTTGCATGTCTATATCTGCTAATGTAAGAAACCATTTTAAAGATAACGATGCGCAATATTGCAACCATTGTCAAGCTTCTATCTTTTGGTTTTGTAAACCTGCAACGTTGTGTATTTACTCTAGTTGTTTGCTTGTCTCTTTTGCTTGTTGTTTTTACTATATATGTCATTTTTTTTTGTTGTTGTTGTTGTAGTTTTTGTTTATTTTGTTTTTCTTCGCTCAAATAAAAAAAAACAGAACAAAACATAACTCAGCAGTAGGGTAGTCCTAAAGATTCATGGAAAAATCATTTTATCTGTAGTATACTTCAGACTGAATATTCTTATAGACAGCCTAGGTTAGAAGTGAAGGCCCAGATTTCATTATTAAACTCAGATGACTTGTAGTGAGGACAGTCCAGATGCCTGAATTGAAAAGATTAAGCCAACTCACTTATAGCTTCCATGTGTTTCTGACACTAAATTATGAAGCCAGCTAGTCATTTGAGTTTTTCCTGGATATATAGGTGTAATATTAGGACATTCCTTTACAGGATCAGGCAGGGCCATGGTCCAGATGTTGGAGAAAAAAAAAATGCTAGTGTAAGTAAATATGGTTGCACTTCAAAGTTTTCCAATACACTGAAATCTATTTGACTTGTGTCCACATTAATGCACTTTGGAGAATTACTGGAACTTCACATTAACAGTTGGAGTGAATCTCCAGTTATACCTGGAAAGACATTCACCTCCGCTTTGCTTCTTGCTTAAACGAGTTGATGCTGCTCAATTAGGAGTAGACTCCCTTAAAAACAGCTGATTTTTCACCTCAGATTTTCATCATTTCAGGGGTTAGAATCCCAGCTGGAGGACTTACTTTAGTTCTTGCATACATTTCTCAATTGCCTTTCCAAAAACAAAGAATTCATAGGCTTTGAAATCTGTCTTTCATTGGACTGTATTCAGATTGCCCTAATCCTGCATCTTGAAGTGATAGGCTGCCTTGGCATTATGAATCTTGTTTTAAGTTCCTAAAAGTGGTGAAGGTATTTGTGCAGGAAGCATATATTAGTCAGTTTTCTCACTGATGGGACAAAATACCTGACATACACAACTTAAAGAAGGAAATGGTGTATTTACCTCAATGGCTCAGTCCTTGATTGACTGGCTCTACATTTTGGTGACTGGAAAGCAAGGAACAGGGGGAAGAGAGCTGGGAAGAGATACAACCCCGAAGGCAGGCCCCCAGTGAACCATGTTCCCTAACTGTGGCTCATCTCCTAAAAGTACATTCAGCTATGAAAGTCAGCCAATTAACCCACTGGTGAGTACAGTACCCTAGTGACCTACTCACCTCCCCAGGACCCTCTCCAGTCAAACCGACAATTAGATTAAGTGGCACAGAGGCCATAAACAAAGTCCCAGGCATCCGATGTGAAGGTTGCTCTTGTATCTGCTTATCTCCAGCCATTCCTGCTTTTCATACTTTATGATATCCTAAGTTCTGAAAATGCTTTTCCTTTGCTCCAATGCCTTCTTTGTTCAGACACCTTTCATACTGATTGACACTCATCTACCACATCAAAATGGGTCCTCGTGTAAGATACCACAGGAAACCAAATTCATGTTGAAAAAGACAACTGGCTTAATAACAAAAGCACTTTGAGGTTGTTTATCTACTTAAACACAGTAAAGCCCATAACAGTCTATTACTGTTTCTGGCAATCCTTTAGGTTCCCTGAGCGTGGCTGGCAAGTCTTATATTGAGTCTCTCGCAGTTGAGGGTATGTGGTGTCTGGGTCAGTCCTAGCGGGGCTTCTCAGAATTTATGTCTGGAATCTGCGCTAGGCAGATCAACTATCTGGGGACCACAGGGGTCTCTGTCCCTCTCTGTCTCTGTCTCTGTCTGTCTCTCTGTCTCTCTCTGTCTCTGTCTCTGTCTCTCTCTTTCTCTCTCTCTCTCTTAGTGTCGACTCTTTAGAGGTAGTCGGAATTCTTCCATGGCAGTTAGACTTCCTCCAAAATCAGTGACTTTGAGTGAAGTATGCATGATAATTTTCACTGCGAATACAGAAAAAAGTGCATTTTCATATCTTTGAAAACTAGCTATCTCACATGGTTAGTTCAATACAGTTAAAGTACGCTAGTAAATTTCAAAAGTCAATGTTATCCCCTCTTTTAAATTCAATAGTCAAAAGGCAGAGGAAAAAAATGTAATGATGAAATTAGTTTCTACTTAATTATCAAGCATAATTTTATTTAGGAGGTGACTTTGATCAAAGAAAATGTTACCCCATTGAAGGTAAGTTAGCCTCAAATGCTGAAGCCATAGTTGGAACTTAAAGGACCCAGGAGGGAATTAAACATTGACATGGATGACTCACAAAACTCCTGTCTGTATTCCCCACCTCCCCAGATGGTCATGCTTCATAAATACTTGCTGTGTAGGTGTTTTCCCCACAAATGGAAATAGCTTTGTTTTGTATTTTAAAAATAATGCATTTCTGAAAGCTCAGAGAATACATACAGCAAAATGTTACCTATAATTCTGAATTAATTGCTTATGCATTTAAAAAATGTATTGGACCATACTTTCTCCCTTGCAAGTCACCCTCTCCCTAACATCCCCACAAAATTTTAATGGAATTATGCTACTGTTTATCTGCCTTACTTTCCAAACTATATCCCAGGCCTTTTATCACATCAGTTGACACAGTATCATTTTTAGTGGCTGCATAATTTTGCATCACACACATTTATATACATAAATTATTCCCTGATTGGTGGAAATTTTGATTATTTTCTTTGATCATTATCATAAATATATTTAATTTTTATGCACTAGACTGGTCATTCTAGAAAAATTTAAAGTTCTAAAGGAAATTTTAAAGAGTTAAAAGACCTCACCCATTTTTCTCAGGGCTGATCACAAGCGAGTTTCAGTTACCTGTCTTAGCACAGTTCTCTCGTGTCCTGATGGTGACCACACTGTCTCAAGTTTTACATTGAGAAAGCAGATTCGTTTGGCAAAAGCCTAAGGTGGGGATTTTCAGTGCTGAAGTTGACCCACTCTGGGATGCTAGTCCTACAGGTATTTTCCCTGAATGAAGTCGAGTGTCAAACCACAGAGAAAGAAATGATCAGGAAGAAGCACTTGAAGAAAAACCACAGAGCAAAGGAATGGGAAAAACAATCAACCTCTAAGAGGCAAAAAGTTGCTTTTTTTTAAAGAAAAAAAATACAATGATTTATTTGTTTAATATTGTTAGATTCATAAAATATGCATCCATCACAATTTGCCAATTAAAAAATGTATGCCCATCACTATGTGATACCATAATAGGCAAAAGAGCAATTCCCACTTGGTCTGTTGGAAATACATATAAGACAATAAATCTTCATGAAGCTAACCACGGTGCTTTGCAACCAAACTATATCCCAGGCCATTTAAAATGAATCATTCGGTGATGGGCATTAGTGGCACTGATACCCTAATTTTCAGAAGTTCTGTATCATCCTTGAGTTTGCCTTCTGAGCCCTTTCTCATCAGTGCTACAAGGTCACTGCAGCCACCTGTAAGCTTGTTAGCAATTCAGAGAAGAATACAGAGTTCAGCACCATCCCTAGGTAATGTGTATTCAAAGTACGATTTAGAAGCACACTAATCTGTTTGTGTCATCCAATTTCAAATGTCTGAACTGTGAGAGCCTCGAACATCACTATTCTACTTTTGATATTTACTCCATATAACAAAGATGGGCTGGGGATATAACACAGCAGCATAGCTCCTGCCTGGCAAGCATAAGGTTGTGAGTTCGACCCCCAGTACCAACAGAAAAAAAAAGAAAAAAGCAAAGAAGCAGTGCCTTTGGAAGGTAGCATCAAATGTATAAAGAACAATATCTATATTAGACAGGGATATGAATGTTAAAGTATATTCAAAATGTATCAGCACTCTGGTGTTTGGTTAAATGTAGCTCTCTCTCTCTCTCTCTCTGTCTCTCTCATCTTCTATTTCTTTTTCTTCATTACAAAATTATTAAGGCAAATATTGGGAAGGAAAAAAAAGTGAGCCCCATCCCTGAATACACTTAGACATGTTGTAGATAAAATTATTTTATCAATTTCAATTGACATGCTACTTAAGAGATGTGGAGCATTGCATAGGCTTTGTAGCAAAGTGGTTGTGGGAGAGACTGATCATGAAGCTTAAATAAAGACCTAAAAGAATGCTACTCCCACTTCTTCAAAATTCTGTGATTTCTTGGTATTATCTGAGCCTCAATATGTACCTTGGGTTTCCTTGCACTGACAGAAACTTCCTTGTCAGGTGGTGTCTCTCAGTCCTCCAGGAAGGACCAGGGGCTGACTCAGACCCTACTGCTACTTGCTTAAGAGTAGTTAGTTCTGGTCAAAGCAGTCAATTTTCCTGTGAGACAGAGTGATCCCGAGGACTGGGAGGCAAAGAGTTGTTCTTAGACAAGAACTTGCTAAACCACTTGACCTTTTCAACAGCTGCAGAACTGTTTATCGAGAGCATGCCATCTCTTTCGGCTCCTCCAACTTGGCAGCCAGGAAAGTTGAGCCAGTGACATCGTGTGCTTTAGAAAACTTCTGAACAATTCACAACTTCCACCATAAAGAGGCTAAATTAGTCTCACTAGTCAGATAGTGATCTTTGGATAGGTCATCCCCTCCTTGAGCTGTTTGGCTTTTGGGACTCCTTCACTGGAATCCAATGAGTCATCACTGAAGATTAACATAAATGCCAATATGCCTGAGTCTCTGGTTCTCAAAACTCTAACTTGTAAAGAATAGATTAGCTATGTTTCCAGTCACAAGCCTAGGGTGAGTGGCAATATTCTCCAATATCAAAGAACATGTATTATCTTCATTTGTGTAATTTCTCAAGAAGTAAAGGAGTTGGTGAGATTTATTTTATCTAAAAATTATGTTTGCATTTGAAAGCATCCATGATTCATGATGTATCATAGCAGGATAAGGTAAGTTGAAATATGACTTGATGATGCTAATACAATGGGTGAAGAATTATTTTAAAATAGTGAAGTGTTAGAAAGTACAATTGAGCCAGAAGAAATCTGTGTCAGTCCTGGGACAAGGCAGAGAGGTCTAATGTAGAGCCATATAGTCTTTGCAAAATGTGCTCCATCATCTACTGGCTATGTGATCTTGCACAAATACTTTAACTTCTATCTCAGTTTATCCCTTTGTAAATGGAGATAATGAAGGTCTGCTTTGAGTGCTTGTCAGAGTTAAATGCAATACTGACTGTTAATTTCAACAGTTACATTAGTGTCTGCCACAGCATTGACACTCAATAAATTTTCCATGATATTATCTTCTCATCATTTAAACCCCCTTTGCAACAAATAGAATTAAGCAAGTTGTATATAAAGGAAAGATAAGATGCATTTTCAAATCTGAAAGTATTTAAGGTCATGTAGCCCCATTGCATCACAGTGTTGCTGTTCTTAGATTGCTGTTTTTAGTTTGCACATTATATTAAAAACTTTGTTCATCTACTCACTCAAGTAGTTAAATCAACATTATGTTTCTGTAAACCTGCTTAATGAGATAAAGACAGTAAGGACCACTTCTGAAGTACCAAATCCAATGTAAGTATTGGAAAAAATTTCCAAGTATTCATAAAGATTTAAATACATTGTATCAGAAGGACAGACTTGATGCACTTTTAAGAAATTAAGGCACAGATGCTAAAATACTATATTCCTGGAATATGCTTTAAGTACTTGCTATGGTTTATGTTCCCATGGCCCAGGCTCAAGCCTCATGTAATTATGGATGCAGCTGAGTCTAGTGTTTGTGATTGGTTTGTTGGCTGGGGTTGGGATTGGTGGTATGAGTGCTACACTCACCCAATGGTGGAGCTGACATACAGTGTAAGGGCAGTACACTCTCTTCTGCTTTTGCTTTGCTGTTTGCATCCACCATGAATGGCTGGCCCTCAGCCATGCTACCCTGCCTTGCAACCAGCTGAGTATGGACTGACACTCTCAAGAACTGTAAGAATAAACCTTCCCTGTCCTAATTTTGGGTGTCAGGTATTCTGTCTCAACAACAAAAGGGAAGTAACTAAAACAAAATTTGGCACCAGAGGAGTGGAGTTGTTGCTGTTACTGAACCTGACCATGTGGTTCAAGAGCCTTTGGAAATGGCTTGTGGGAAGAGTTTGGAAAGGTTCAGAGATGTCGTCTGAAAGAGTTGTGTTGGAACGGCTTATGCTGTTCTGTAGGGGAGATTCTGGTCAGAGCTCAGGAGACAAGAAGGCGGATAGAGTCTGCCAGTAAAGACTAGACTCAGGAGGTTTCTGATGGGAAGAAGAACTGCATTGGTTGTTGAACTCCACATGTTGTGTGTTATGGCTTGGCAGAAAGTTTGTCCGCATTTTACTCATGCCCAGAGACTCTGCCTGAGACTGAGATTAAGGGCGATGGACTCATTAATCTGGCAAAAGAAATTTCAAGGCAGGCTAATGTTGAAGCAGTGGCACGGCTATTGTTGGGACCTTTTAGCCAGATTTATGTTGTGAATCAAGAGCATAGAGCCCAGCAGGATGATTTAAAACATTGTGAGTTTGGCTAGAAAGTTGCAGACTGTAAAGATAGAGCTGAGACTTTGATTCCTGAGAAGAAACAAAGAAATAAAAAAGATGGCCTGGGGCATCCCAGGAAGCACCAAGTCTCCACCCTTGCAGTCTCAAAATGGCAAAAATGAAAGATTTTGCTTGGAGGAGAAAGCTGCAGAGTGCCACATTTCAGAGTGGTGATGGAGGCCACAGGAGGTTCCAAATGGCAGAGGCCACACCAGGTTCCACAATGGTGGTGACAGAGAGAAGTTGTTCCTCACAATCAGGTTCAGAGTGCCCAGTGATTCAGGCACTCAACCCCTATAGCCAAGAGAGAGGAAAGCCTGGCTACTGCTCCAGCTGGCAGCAGACCTTGGTGGCATCCACATGGCACTGGTTTTAGGTAAAAGGAAAATGCATGAGTTCTGAGGTTAAGGCTGCTTCCACCCAATTTCAGAAGGCCTGGGAGGCCAAGCAGTGTGCCCCTGAGAAGGCAGTATGTAAGGATGTAAGGGTGAAGCCAAAGGTGCAGTGGAGGTCCCAGAAGTTTGAAAAATCCAGGGACATGGATCATCTGAGGAAAGCTGCAAAGACTGAGCAGAATGGGCTTAAGGGAGAAGCTGTAGGAATTGGAACCCCCGGAAGTGCCATGAGGGTGGAGTCACTGAAGGTTTTTGGAGATTGCAACCAGATTGCTTCAGATGCTGAGCATGGAACTCCAGGACTTAATGTTCACCCTGCTGGATTTTGGACTTGCTTTGGCTTCAATGCTTTGTATTCTCCTGTTTGTAACTTTTGGAATGATAATGTCTATTTTGTGACTTTACATGTTGGAAGTGTTTAACTTTGTTTTCATTTGTACACGGGTGTGTAGCTAAGAGTTTGCCTTCTATGTTGGAGGAGACTTGAGACTTGAACTTTTCAGCCATGCTGAAACTGTTAGGACTGTGGTATCTCTTGGAGATGGACTAAATGTCTTTTGTATAAAAGGATGCACATGAGTCTTTGGGAGAGCATGGGTGGAATGTTATAGTTTATGTTCCTATGGCCCCACCTCAAGCTTCATGTAATCTGGACATGGCTGAGTCTAGCGTTCGTGATTGGTTTGTTGTCTGGTGTTGGGTTTGGTGGTGTAACTGCTGCACTCGCCAAGGTATGGAGCTGACATACAGTATAAGAGTGGGAAGGAGGCATGTTTTCTCTCTCATTCACTTTTGCTTTGCTGTTTTCAGCCACTGTGAATGGTTGGCCCTCAGCCATGCCACCCTGTCATGCAGCCAGCTAAGTATGGACCGAAGCCCCCAAGAACTCTAAGAAACAAACCTTCCCTTCCTTAATTTTGGGCATTCGGTATTCTGGCTCAACAATGAGAGAAAAGTAACCAAGACAGTACTAAAGATATAAAAACAACTTTAGCTTTATGCAGTGAAGTGTGTCTATAACCCTAGCCTCTTGGGAGGCTGAGGCAGGAGAATAGCTTGAGCCTAGGAGTTTGAGGTCTACCTAGCCTTGTAGTGAGACCTATGTCCAAAAAAAAATTTTTTTTTTCTTTTTTTTTTTTTTTTTTGCGGCACTGGGGATTGAACTCACAGCCTTGCGCTTGCCAGGGCAGGCGCTTAAGCCGCTAAGCCAAACTCCCCAGCCCTCAAAAAAAATTTTAAACAAAAGTTTCTTTGTCATTTATAAAACACTTGTGAAATTATTCCATGTGGGCTCAAGACTTTAAAACCATATATACTTTATTATTCTACTTTATTCTCAGAGAAAATAACAAATGTATGTCTGTGGAGAGCAGTGCTTATCAATGGCATCCAGACCTGGGTTTCATTCTTACCTCTACTTCCTGCTTGCTTTGGGGGTCTAGAATAAATTTGTTAAGCAATAAAAATTTCAGTTTTATTTTTCAAAAAGGTGAACACAGGACTGCATGGGTGAGAGGAAAGAGTGAACTGTGAAGATAATAAAGAAAGAATCTAGCACTGTGTGTATGTATCTACTATATGCAGGTGTTCCTCACTTTGCATGTGATGATCTGAGTTATCATAGGACCACTTCAACACATCTCCGCTATGTGTGCATTTCAGTTAGTTTCAGAGTGGTGATCAAGGTAAGTTGTCAAAATGAGGCAGTTCTATGTAATTTTGCTCTTAAAATGTTGGTAAGAAAACAATATTTCAGTTTCAAAGGAAGATGTGACATGGCAATGCTATTCATGTCTTACACCTCATTTCATTTCCTCCTCAGAAAATATCAAAAAAGCATGCATGATGGATGTCAGCCATTTTTTCCTGATATTGGAGACTGAATTGAAAGCCTTTACACTGAGCTATTCCAACCCTTTTTTAAAATCTCATTTTGAGACAGTATCTCACCAAATCACTAAGTGTCCCAGGCATGACTTAAACTGGCAGTCTTCCAGCCTCCACCTCTTAAAGTGCTGAGATCAGAAAAGGGGAACCCAGAGGTTCAGTAACTTAACCAGGTTGACACAGCCAGAAAAATGAAGAAGTCAGACAGAAGGAGGTGGTCTGTATCTTGTACATTTTCATAGTAACAATGACGGTAACAACATTAATGAAAATAATGACAACAAATTATCTTCTAGCTTTCCTTACCCTGTAAGTAATTTTTCAATCCTTCACCCCCACTCCCACCCCAGGGAAACCAGTGTTTTAAATGGACCAACTGAAGAGTTGAGATCTTGATACTTTGGGTGACTCTGAGAAGCAGAGCCAATCAATTATTGAAGCTCAAGCTCAGGAAGGGGTCAGGACTGGCTTAGCCAGTGAAACAGCAGGGGCTCTGCAAAGAAGTGGACTTAGGGGGCTCAGGTGTATGTGGGAGGGGGCCAGGCAGCATCACAGTAGGCATTGGGACAGATCACAAGGACTTCAGCCACTGGGCAAGTTTAAGGGAGTCTCTTGCTGACTTGAGTAAGGCAGAGTAGACTTGGGTCTTAATCAGAGCTGAGGAAAGGGAGTATAAATAGGAATCTAGACTGGTGACCAATCTAAGAAAGACAGAGAATAGTGTGCAGTTGAGGTAAGCTGTACATTTAATATCATGTAAGGGTCACAGTGAAGGAGAATGTGTGACATAGGCGCAGAGAGAGGTAACCCAGCAAGTTAGCAACTACAATGACAGGACCCTAGATAGAGAAACAGAGCTACAAACCAATTCCACAGCATGCGGGGGTGGAGAGAGACCATCACAGCAACAGAGGTCATCAAGACCGTCACTCTGCTCTCACAGCACTCTGGCTCTGGGTCTCCAGGTGTAATGTGGATGCCTGATGCATCCAACTAAGAAAAGGTCTAAGAGCTGGAGACAGTGACCTTGAGCTTGAAGCAATGGGAAAAAGTTCTATTTCCTAGCTGGAGGGAATGGAATGCCACACCAATCACATGCAGTGTAGGCCAAAAGCATAGGAAGAAGAGGCATCAGGTCATGTGTTTGTCATTCCAGGAGCTCCTCCAAACATGTCTTTGAAGAGCTTTCACCTCAAGTGGTAGCTTTAGCCTTTGGAGTATAGGGATTGTAGGTTGAAGCTCTGCCTATGGCAGTCAGTTGGAAGATAAAACATCAGGCCCACCTGTTGAAACCAGTGGCTAAAGAACCTATGAATTACTTTCCCTCCCCCATTCAAGGGAGAACAAGGGGGGCACTCACTCCTTAAAAGCCACATCAGAGACAAGTCAACCCACCATCGTTCAGAAATGCTGTCATGCCTCATGACTGAGGAAATGGTCATTTCTTTTTATCTGTGGCTTTACTTATCATGCTTTTGCTTACACATGGTCATCTGTGATCTGAAAATATTAAATGGAAAATTCCAGGAGTAAAAATTCCTAAGGTTTGAGTGGTATATCATTCTGAAGAGTGAGGAAATCTTACACCATCCTGATTGTCCTATTTGAGATATTAATATTTTTTATTCTGTGTGTCCCAACTGTACATACTACCCACCCTTAGTCATTCTAATAACCCTAAGCCATCTGGCTTATCAGAACAACCATGGGCTGTCTCAGTGCTTGAGTTTTAGTAACCCTTACATGTAACCCAAGGCTTTATCACAATAGTTCCATCATTCCTCTTGCTTAATCTTATCATACAGGCTTTGCATTCCCACCCACCATCACAAGAAGGGTAAGTACAAGATATTTAGAGTGAAAAAGACTGCATTTATGTGATGTTTACTATAGTATATTTTATAACTGTTATGTTCTGTATTAGTTAATAATAATTAGCCGTTAATCTCTTACTGTGCCCAATTTATACCTTTAATTCTACCATTGGTATGTAGATATAGGAAAAACATAGTATCTGTAGGGCTTGGTATTGCCCACAGTTTCAGGCCTCCTCAGAAGCTCCATGGGTGGGGCCAAGGGAACTACCATACTATTCTAACTCTTTTAAATTATTACAATGTTTGCCATTAAAAGGGAATGTTTTCTGGTATCACACTAAAAGGCCTGGAACTGGAAGCAGTGGTGGTGGGAGGTGTGTATCAGCCTCCCAAGCAGACAATCCTGTCCCAATGAACACAGGAAAATAATTTCTATGTCATAGCCTAGAATTTAGTAAACAAATGCCTCTTGAGGTCAAAATAAGTTATGGAAAATGGGAAGCTAGTATACTTTGCATATGTTTAGGAAGGTCATTCAGAGATAAAGGATACCAAACATTTACTAGGTGTCAGGGAGGTGGCAGACGGGGAGAGGAAGATATGACTGGGAAAAGTTCCATCGAAATTCTCCATTTGTCCTCTTGTTAATCCATAAAAGACTTTTGGACATTCTTTTATGGAAACTTTGGAAGCAGATGGAAATGTTTTAAGATGTATAATACATGTGGACCTGCACCATGAATTTCATATTCCTCATAGGAGTGAGCACAGTGGAATTCTTCATTATTCTTTGGGTGTTAGCAGAAACTGGAAGAGGAAATTAAATGATATGCTATGGCTTCTAGGTGGTTTAGAGACAGCATTGATTTGTGAACAATGAATAGTGCAAAAAAGCTGTACTTCCATCTCCCCACTGTATTTCCAAACGCATGATCTGATGTATAGCAGGTGGCTGACACTAAACTTCATCAACAATTCAACCAATTCGGCAAGGTTCTTTTTCTTCTCTCCAAAGGATTTATGCTTCTTAGTGCAAGAAATGATCAAAATAGCTATCTGTTATGGCTTGTATCTGGACTTCCCTGCCAAAGTCTCATGCGCTCATAAGTGCGGCTTTTCAGAGGTGGCTGTCTCTAGGGTGTGTGATGCTGGGATTGGATTGTGCAGTGCTGGAATTAAGGGTGCGTGATTACTAAATTAGTCCACTGGTTGGTTAAGCGTAGTTCTGGGCGTGGATGATGGGAAGGCCAACCCCTGGGTGTGGGCCTGGAAGGCTGAATTGTAGAGGTTCTGCCTCATTGCTGCTGCTGCTTTTCTTGTTGTGTGCTGCCTTCTGCTTGCTCTGCTTTGCCATGGATTATTTCTCCTCTGTGGTGCCCCTCTGCCATGCCTCCCTGCCTTGGAGTCAGCTGACCATGGACTGAAACCTCTCTAAACCGGGAGCTACAATAAACCTTTAACTTGGGATGTTGGGTATTTTGGTCTCATCAACAAGAAAAGTAACTAAGTCACTCTCAATGTAGTTTTCATCATAAAGCTGCATCCACTTCAAATTTTAAAATTCTCTTTGGTAAATTACCTTGATTTCAATAATTTGCTGAGAGTGTGGCACATTTTTTAACAAAATAAACATGTTTGGGTGCACTAGAAGCACTAGTGGCGATAATAGCTGTATTAAAACATGCTGTACACAGCATGTCATGAGTAAGATGGCCTGTGGTTCCCCTCAGCCTTGCCTTGAAGTCAGCTGGCAAATACGTCATATGATATTTTTGCTATACCAAAGGCAGTTTATTCCAAAATTTAGAGTTTACCAACATATAAGTGGAAAGTGGGGGATGGTAAATGTTAGCAAGTGAGACCAACCAAAGAGTAAAATAATTTTTAAATACTTATTACTATTTTGTAATCCACAATTGTAGTTCTTTAAAATACTTATTTTGGTGTGTTTCATATTTCTAGGGAAAAAACCCTGAATTAACATTATGGTATGGGGATGATGTGGATATACATAAGAACAAAACAACTGGAGAAGAGGTTGATAAACACTCAAATTGACTAGCTTTAAATTGTTCAATAAGCTTTTCTCCTAAACATTTTCTGGTGTATGTGATCACACCACATATTTAGTAGTATTTTTTATTACTTTCTGGGTTCCATTTTCCCCTTCTCCATCAATCTCTGAGCTAAGATTGAGATCTCTGCTATTTCTCCAGCTCTGAGAAAATCTTAAAATGACTTTCAGCACGCACCTTTCTCATACCCCCTGTCTATTCTCTTCCAATGTAGAGTATTGAACATGTTTAACATCTTCATAAAAAGCAGACTACACAACAATAAGTTTACAGTTCTGCTCCTGTCCTTTCCCTAGAGTGTTCTGTTTATATTAGTAAAGTGGTGGGTGATCAAGCTTCAATACTGAATTTTGTAGCATGGAAATGTTGTTACATTGTAGAAGTTTCCAGCAAAAGATCTCTTTTGGACGCAGCTGAGAATTTAGTGCTCACTATGGCATTCAGAGCCTAATTAAAATTCGGTATGCTAGTGTATACGCGTTTTACATTGATGGCAACGTTACAAACTACACGAACTTGGCTCTCTGAAGTGAAGTTTTAAGTGGAAAAATTATGTAGCTCTTGAAGCAGATGAATTAAAAATGGCCATAAGGGGGCAGCAAAATACACAAAATTCCCTTCGTGTGCAGAAGCAAGAAGGCTGGCTACCAATGCATGATTAGGAGAATGAAAAAACTAAGGGCCTGGGATTTGACCCATCCTCCAACACTGGCACTTCGGGTAGAGACACAGTGGTCCGGGGAGGAGAGGTGGCACTATACTTCCTGGGTAACGGGACAACAGCTTTTTAAGTATTTCTCGAAAAGGGCGATGGCAATTTGTACATAGCTGGGGTAAAACCCTAGTGATCATTAGGCTTTCCAGTTGAGCAAATAGTACAAACACCTTCTCTTCCTTCTCATTAAGAAGTCCTTTATATCTCAGGGACAAGTAACAAGAAAATTTAAGTATAGGAAACAAAGTCCCATGCAAAAGAAGCAGACATTATTTATGAATCACTTACACTTATTTGGTGCTTTTCAGCATGGAACTTTACAGAAGTTCTGTAGAGTCCAGGGTACTGGTCAAATCTATATTCTATTATAGACATTCTGGTTGTAAAATTGTTCAAGATTAGATAGATTTCTTAATCTCTGTCATTGTTTCTTTACTTGTAAGATGAAAGGAATGTAACAGGTTATTTTAAAGATTACATGTAATACTGCATATGAGCTGCTTAGTGCAGGGCCTGCCATATAGTAAGAATTCAATTCAGTTGTAGAATTATTATAATAACAAAGTGGCATTTGGGTATGTTCAGTAATTGTTTCTTGATAACAAACAATTATATGTTATTTACTTCTCAGAGAGAGATTTTATTTCTCTCTGTTTTTAAATGTAAGAAAGTTGAAGTTCAAAAAGACTGATAACCTGGCTAATGTAAATTAAAGAGCTGGGGTTTGAACGTAGGTTTCTGCCTTTTGCCCCAGTTGGGTAGGCTGACTTCCATCAGTTTTTTGCCCCACTTCTGTTACAATTGCTTAAGTCACTCGAGTCACCTGACAAATCTAGAAAATGACTCAGATTTTTACCATGCCAGCACAGGGCAGAACCAAGTGACTCTTCTTGTACCTCATCAGACCAGTAGAGGATGAGGGAAAGGAGAAAAGGGGAGGCTTTCTCGAAGTCATGGAGAAAGCAAGTTATCTCAATGTCTCAAACCCAGCCTAGCCTGTGCTGGAAAATCAGCCCCAAGCAACGTACTTTAAACCCATGATTACATCCATTCACACATGTCCTATGTTATCTGATGCAATCCCTGTCCATTGGATCAAGAGATTGTTGAAATGCATTAACTGATCTATAGTGAGGAGATATATGGGTGTGCGAGCCAAAATATACTCCTGGGTTTTGTCAATCTTAAGAAAAAAACCAGTAAATACACAGTTTACTCCACCTGGTGTCTCTGAGTACATGTAATATACTCTCTTTCTGTTAATGTTCTCTTCCTCTTCTCATTTTTACTTGGAGTAGTTACCTTCACATACTAGCTCACAGAAGCATGTTCCTTGCCCCATATATTGAAAAACCACTCTAAGCAGACTTTTTAAATAAATGAATACAAACATTTACAAATAAACTCCAAGTCCAAAAAAAAAAATCTCTCTAGTTAGAGCACCTTGCTTATTTGTAAATTCTTTATTTGAGATTAGTAATTTCTTCCATAAGAGAAATAAACAGCACAAAACTACAAAGAAAAAGCCATATACTTTTATTTCTTAAATTAATATCATGAAAAATCACCTAAGACATTTTCTTTAGTACCTATTCATTTTCATAAATTATTTGGCAAATCTGTTGTGTGACCCCAGATGTATGCAAACTGCCCTCTGTAATACACTGTGAACATTGCAAAGAGAAACGGGTCTGATCAGGATCCTTCCTGGTAAACACTGTATTGCTGAAAGTGACTAAATGTCACTTGGCCACCATGACATCAATTTTAAAAGGTTAGAGGTATATAGTGAAGGTCCCTAAGAGGCCTTCTTAATTATCTGTTGACTTTAAAATTCATGTCTGAAAGTAGTATTAATTTGTATCCTAAATGGAAATTCACTTGTTTCTTTTTCACTGCCCTTGACAGTGAATTACAGTGGTTTGGGGAGAATTCTGAGTGGACTCTGTTTGTTCTTATTGAGAGTGAGCCTTCAGAAGCAAAATGACTTTCTGCACACTTGTCTCTATTGAGCCTGAGTGGCCACATCAGGACAAGGGGTGAAGGGAAATAAAGGGGGATTAAAAATTTCTGGCTTGCTCAAGGTTTCCTCTCCAATCATGCTTATTCTACAGTCAGAGTATCATCTATGCACTTTGAAGAAAGTTCTATGATGCTTGTTTGGATATAACATACCTGTAAATGAAGTTACTGCAAAATGTCAATATTTACTTGATAGATTCTCATTGCTAGTGGCCAGTGAAGCAAATGGGAAGGTAGTCTACCAAAAATGTTCATGAAATAATCAGATATGGGAAATGCTTAAATTATATTTGTTCAAATGTTCCTCTTGATCAGTTGTAGAATACTGCTTCTCTTTCATATTGAACTTTTGATTTTAAAAATACAAGGAGATGGGCCAGGGATTTAACTCAGTGGCAGAGGTGCCCACCTGGCAAGCACAAGGTCATGAGTTCGATACATGGTACCAAAAAACCAAAAAACAAAACAAAAACAAACAAAAAAAGTTATGCTTACTAAATTTGTATAAGGGAGATTCTTCAACACGAAGAACATGTTCATGATAAATGAATAAATCCAGAGACACAGAATTTATTTACTTAATCAGAAATGCATCAGTACCACTTTCTCCCCAAACTCCCAGAGTTGCATAATAATGTGTTCCATAACAAGAAGTCTCCTGCACAGGTGGAACTTCAGTAGAAAAAGAAGCAGAAAGATAATCATGGATCTCCCCCCACCACTTCCCTGCCTTTTATCCACTCCATTTTTTTCCTTTCCTCTTTATTTTCTTCCTCTTCTCCCTCTTCTTTAAGAAATGACATAATTAAAGACACTACCATAGATGATCTCAAACATATATTTACCTTCCTCTTTTGGAAGTGACCTAAAAAAAAAACATGATGTAAAAGAAGAAAGTGACAGGTAAAAATAGTTCATCCTTTTCTTTGTGAGAACTGAAGTTTTGAATAGAAAGACTGGTCTTGAGTAGCCTAATCTGAAGGTAAATGGAGATCATCTGTTCTTTGTTAAATAAAGTTAAGTACTTGTTTGGAAAATTGCAAAGTGATCTATGGACCGTGTTCTTTCCTACATCTGCCCAATGCACACAAATATGAATTTACAAAATTGCAAACATCTTTGCACTTGCTTCTTTTATTTAGCATATTCATCATAAGTAGCTGACATGTATATGCTCCTGGCAGTGAACTCTGGTTAATAAAACTGGCCATCGCAGCCGGGCGTGGTGGCGCACACCTTTAATCCCAGCACTCGGGAGGCTGAGGTAGACTGAGCGTTGTGCGTTCGAGGCCAGCTTGGGTTACAACGCAAGCGCAAGGCTGGCCTGAGCTACATAGTGCGACCCTGCCTCAAAAAACCAGGGCTGGGAGTTTGGCTCAGTGGCTTAAGTGCCTGCCTGGCAGGTGCTAGGTTGTGAGTTCAATTCCCAGTGCCACAAAAACCAAGAAAAAAAAAAAAAAACTGGCCAACGCTATTGGATACATAAGGTGTTCTGAAATTTTTTCTTCTTATAAACTGTTTTGTAAAACTTGTGCTTGCAGTTTAACTTTTTTTGTGACATTAGAAGTTATTCCAGATAAGTTTTTAGAAGTCGGATTTCTATGTTAAAGGTTAATAACATTTTGAAAGCTTTTGTTATTAAATAATGCCAAGATACAAAAAGGCCTTACCCATATGTTTCTCTTATCATCAACATAGGAGACTGCCCAGGCTGCCACTATTCTTGAGTACATAATCATTGATGTTAAGGGAAATATTTGAAGGCAGAACTTTTAGGAAAAAATGACTAAGCATTTTGATTCTTCTGTCCTGAATACCCAGATTTTATTGCCAAACCAAGGTGTTTGGAATTCACTTCTTACCAAATGACTTAGAGTATTATTCAAGGCAGAACCATATAGATGTGACCATGCCAATCGTATTGTGTTCATTCACTTACAAGAAAGGTCACATCGTTCTTGCATTATTCAAAGGGGCGGAAGCTGGCTTGTTTCCAAGAAGGATATCCTGATTAGAAGTTAACATTGACACTTGGCTTTACCCCTTTCTTACTCTCCTTCTGGTGTAAACTTCTTAAAGAAGCATGTGATGCCTACATGTGCTGCTTTGCACATACACAGTGTGGGACACACGGTCTATGTTAGTCATTCTGTGTGGTTCCCAGGGTCATAAAGGGGAGGTGGGAAGGAAAGAGGCTGAGAAACTCGGAAGTTCTTCCTGGTAAGTCCATATGAAAGATTAGTGTTTAGGTCATGAGCAGCTGCCATAATAATTATTCACAGTAATAACAATGAATAACACTTTTTAAAAAAAAATCATGAGTTCCTGCCAACACTGTAGTGTTATACAATTTGCTTAGGCCAAAGTTCTTGTAAGACATTTTATGTTAATCTTTTGAATAATATCTTACATTGGCAAAGGTCCTTATAGTTGAGAAAATGTTTCTTGTGTTTTCAGTTTGTAATTTGAATCCTTATTTTTTGACAATGGACTCCAATCTTTCATATGGTTGCTTAAATGGGATGCAAAAAATAAAAGTTGTGGTTAGCTCTTAAAACACATTTAAGTAAACAGAAAAGATATAAAATGCCAACTTGTGGCAAGACTGGCTGACCCTCAGTATCTGTCCTTGAAAAGCCACACAAAAAATCCTGTGCATCTTCGATGAGAAAAATCCCCAAACATCATTCATGCATGGCTGGAAGTGTAAGACATAGTATCCTGGCTCCCATCCAGTGCAAAGGGGAATTTGAAGAGCTGGTTCACATAGTTGTAATTTTCCAGTTTCAAGCACACACTTCCTATCCTGCGTATTTGTGCTTTCTGGGATCACCCAGAAAACTACTTGTGCAGAGAGCAAAAACTTCTTGATATTTTAAAACCATAAAGAACTATAGGATGTTTTTGTGTGAAGAGTTCAGAGAGATCATTAATTTTGTAACCATTGTTGTCATTAGAATAGTTCTAGACTTAATATTTATTACTTGTGATTTGCATTATTAATGAGTTTGGCAATCATTATGAATTATTGATACTGTCATTCTACGATGGGGGAGTCTAGTGAATGGGAGGAAATAAAGAAGAACAGAATTTGTTGTTGTGTTTTTAAACCACTTTATGGGTCGCAGTGCTCTCTTAAATTCTTCGGAAATCTACAAAAAGATCTCATTCTTTAAAAGAAGTGTTGGTACAGGGGCCCACTAGAGGAAGCTTTATGGAGCAGAAGGGCCTCAGAAGGTCTTTGAACAGGGAAATAGTAGCAGGAACTGCAGACTACCTTGGTTAATTGAAGTGGATGATTCTTGCAGATTTGGAGGGCAATGGACTTAGACAAAATTAATCTAAGAACCAGCTATCTGGAGAGGTTAAGAGTAATATTTAAAAATTCAGAGGTAAGTGCTAAGAGAAGTATCCCCAGGAGACGGACAGTGAGCTTCATGGATACATGGGCCTTATGGCCGATCAGGGCTGACAGGTGGATTGTTCATTATGAGTCTCTGCTGTGCTCATAACCAAATGTAGTAACTGTGACTCATTCACCAGACTTTTGTTGGGAGAAAGCAGGGAGCTGAAGGCATTTATCCAAGAACCACATCAGTACTTGTCACTGTAAAACTTACAAATTAACCTAACGCCAGTGGTGGCTATGTACAATCCCAGCACTCTCATTGGATCTGCCTTATTCTTCTAGATGGTCTGTGCTCTTTGGGGATTTGAACTTTCTGCAAGTGGCATCAAACTTCACAAGCCTTCACAAGTTTGTCAAGTACCTCTTTGAGCTCTTTCTGTATCAGTTGATATAGAGTTACTTTCCATCATTAGCTGTTGCATCATATTCTATATGATTGCTATACATACTATATATATGTAGTCATTTTCCTATGCATGGATATTTAAATTTATTTTCTGATGCTGCCTGTCTGATCAGAACAATGCTGTGGATTTAGGTGGTAGTACTTCTTTGTCCAGGCAGAGAGAGGAGAAGTCATATTAGAATGTCTACAATTGGCTAGCTGGCCAGCAGAGTTAAGACTGGCAAGCACATATTCTTGATGTGCATTTGCAAAAGGAAATGCATGTGGCTTTCGTTGTGCCACCTACATAGCCTGAGATGCAAATGACTTTCCTACTCTACTGCAGGAAAGGTGAGCAACCAAATAAGGGACCATTGTATTTATCCCTACAGGAGAGTTAGATTATATTAATACTTTTCTATTTACCTCTCCTTTCTGTAAAGGGGAGGGAAGGTAATTTTTAGCATGTTTTACATGTCACATTCAGTGTGTCTCTGTTTTCAGTAAATTGATAGAAATAATTATGCAAGCTTAACATTTTGCAATTATCTTATGACAAAACTTGCAACATACTCTTTGTAGTCTAAGTAGTGGCATTAGTCTTTGCTTTCAGTGATTGTCTTAGTTACTTTTTACTCGTTGCCGAGACAAAATACCTGACGCCCAAAGTTAGGGAAGGAAAGGTTTATTCTTACAGTTTCTCGGGAGCTTCAGTCCATAAAGTGGACTCCAGGGCAGCATGGGATGACGGGGCTACAGTTCATGGTGGCTGCAAGCTGCAAGCCGCAATCCACGCTGGCGAGAGAGAGGGCGGAAGCCGGGAAGCAAACAAGAGGAAGACCCGCCTTCCCTTATACTGTATCTCAGCTCCACCCCTGGGCGGGTGTAGCAGTCACGTCATTAATCCTGGTGCTAGACAACAAACTGATCACAAGCATCAGACTCAGCCCCATCAAAAGTATGAGGACTTGGGGGTACATAGCATATCCTATACAATGATGTCTTGTTTTGTGACTCGGACTTAGTCGATGCTGGCTGTAGTGTATGCGCACCATCCAAGCAACCAGGAAGCAATTTAGTTTTCCCCCCTAAAATCATTAAAAGAGCAAATCCTATGAAGGGATTACAACACTCAGGACAAATAGAGAAATAACTAACTGAAAAGACCTGGGTAAAAAATATTAATTTTGGTTCTAGATTTTCAATTTATTTCTAGTTAGCAGAAAGGGAGAATTCATCTAAGATCAAGGGGGAAGTATTAAATGTGCTATTATTTCAGAGTTACCCATGTAGGGGGACATGTCATTTAAAGTTCTAAACTTTCTATATCACAAAGTAAATATTAGGTGTTTCATAAGTAATGGAAAATTGGCTTTGTTTCATATCTTTGATTACTAATTTCATTTGAAATAGAATAATGAGTTCAATTCAGGGTAACTGAGCATATAAGGGAAATTGCTGAAGATAAACTCTAGCAATCTCTAAGGGCAGAGTTTATCTGCTGTGATTTGGGAAATTTAGACATTTAAAAGGGTCCTGTTTGGAGTGAAAGACTGGTTTTGAATTTTGACACTCATAACAGATAAGTTGGACTTTTTTGGGAAATTTGATAATGATGCACAGCACATTTTCTTATATAAAAGAAAAAAGATTTGTCTTTGAAGTGGTGTTATAGGCTAGTCTTTCTGGAAGAGTCTAGTTTGACTTTTTATTTATGTTTGCTTCCTAAATGCTCCTTGAAATTATAATGTCTCAGGGAATATTTGTGTGGCATATTTCCTGGAAGAGATGTATGACATTTCCAGCTACTTAGGCTTAGGAAATACAGTACTTTTCCTCCCATGGGGGCTCAGTTCTACACTCTGCATAAGAATTGGCCTCTTCCTGGAACCTATTGATTTATTGAGCTACTTTGAGGAAGGGGCACATGACCAGGTACGATTTTCTTCATATTTGGAAAAGAAAACCAAACCATCCTCTGTCATATCTTAGCCACCCAACCAATCTTTATGGACCATTTACTGTACTCTTTCAATTGTGCCATGTCTTCTTGGAGATATAAAAATAAATTATCAGAAGTTTCTGGATTACCCCAGTGCACATCCTCCTCTGTCACTAGGACTTTCCACTTATCTCTACCTAAAAGTCCCAAGTCAGATATTATTTATGATTGTGTCCTGCCTTCCCAGAAACACCAGTACATCTGGATCTGTGGCCTTGGAATTGCTTGAACTTGATTCCATGCCCATTTCTCTTGCTTGTGTCCTGAACCCTTTGCAAGCCAGCATTTTAATTTTGTTCCCAAGTTTAGTGGTGGCCTTCCCAGACTTTGTGCCTGTCCCTTCAAATGCCCCTCCCTATTCCAAATGCACTTTCCAGCTTTACTGTCCATTGGATTCAACTCTTGTCGCCCCCTGGATCCACCTCCATGTTGGCCTCACTTTGGTGATGTACATTCTTTTTCTGTACTCTAGATTCTGTCCTTCTTTCAGCTCATGGCCTGGTGCTAAGCCTGGTTTATTCCTCTCATGGTGTCATCTAGCTATCCTCAAGGGAGGACTGAACCAAAAAAAAGTGTATATTGTGATGGGAAAAGATAACTTGTTTAGGCAAACTACTGTACTCTTCAAGGTAGCCGAGTGCTGTACTTTGATCTTGATCGACTCCCAAAGACCCATACATTCAAGGCTTAGTCCCTATGCCATGAGGGGACATTTGAAGTTTTAAGAGGCAGGTGGCATAAAGGTCACTGGGGGTCTGCCTTTGAATGGAATTGTGAGACTTGGACCTCTCCTTTTCTTTTGCTTCCTGGTCATGAGATGAACAGTTTGGCTGTGTTTCATACTCCCCATGCATTTCACCCAGCACCTCTACCATAAGCCTAAAGCAGTAGTGGTGAACTGATGGCACCCAGGCCATAGTGCAATGGTTGCATCATTGAAAGTTCTAAAAGAGTCACCATCACTGACCTAAGGCAATGAGTCTGCCTGATGGTGGAGGGAAATTTCTGACACCATGAACCAAAAGAAGTTTTCTCTCTTTGTAAGCTGATCATCTCAGGTATCTGTTACAGTAAAGGCAAACTGAAGAGTACACCATGAAAACATGTTTGCGTTGTGAATTTGTGGTTCATGCTTGGTGGCTAGGGCCTTATTCTGGAATTGGAGAACCTTGATTTAGTTTCCCATTTGTGTATCTTTGAGAGATTTCCCCTCAGTTTCCTCATATACAAAATGTGAATGCAACAAATGCATTCTACTGGGTTGTTGCAAGCTAGAAAATATACACAGTATCCTTAACATATAATAAATGTATAGCAAATGATACCTATTGCTTTCACCATAATTATCTTGGAATGATGAGTGGCCAGATGGCACTAATACAAACTTTAAATAACTTGGAAGTTATGACACAGCTTGGGTTAATTCTTCTATTACAACAGGTATTTCTTAGGTGTTTTCTATGACAGAGGATTATTTTAAACATTTTCCAGGATATAAAAATGAATGGGACATGATTTTCTCCAAAGGAGCTTGAAACCTATTAGAAAACACCCAAAACAAAGATGAAGTATGATGATCGGTTTAAGGGATCTAACAAGTCCAGTGTGGAGGGGAAAGACTTGGATAGTCAATGGATCAGAGAACTATGGAGACCTTCATCAAGCAGAAAACATCTGGAATGTGCTTTGAAGGATATGAATATTTTTATACACAAAGAAGGAAACTATAGGAATTTGTGTAAATATTGAGTTAAGATAGCATATTTCAGGAAAAGTAATTTTTCAATGTTGCTTGTAAATGCAAAATTGGAGACTCTAGATGGTTTTAAATGCCATCACCAATGAGTGCAGATTTTCTTTATTGGCAGACAACGTTTCTTTAGTGATTAGAATGTTGGGTATTTAATTAGGTCACATTTAAGAGAAGACTGACAAAAACAGTGGATAAGTAATACTGGAGGCAGTGAGAAGAGGAAAAAATTCTCACATTAGTGTAGACCAGAAGAACAATAGGTAGAACAATAGATGTACCAGAAGACAAATATGAGGATCATTTCAGTGGCTGAGCAAGAGGACTGGAAATAGAGTGCAAAGGTGGTGGATAAATTGGATGTCGTTTGAATATGGGAGCCTGGGAAAATGGAGACATCATTACCATGGAAATGGAAGGAAGTAGAATACAGAAAGACAGTCGATCTTTGTGCATGCAGACATGGAATCTAGTACTGGTGGGAAATCTGAGTTGAAGATACCTAGCGGATTGGTGGGAATGCTCTTCAGTTCTATTTGAGGTCTAGCTTGTGATTGCATCCATATAGGCTGGACTCTTTCTTTTCTTTTATTCAGTATTACTTTTTGGACTATGCTCCTTAGCACCTAACATCATGTTTCCTATGATTCTGTCTGTGCGCACGCGTGTGTGTATGATTATTATAGCTCAGTCTATAAAGGCACAATCCTTTAATTTATTTGACCAGTTTCCTTAAAAACCACCACCGTATCTATCTCAGGATGGTTAAATGTCCAAATTAGAAAGTGCTGAAAACACAATTTAAGTGCTATATAAGTAAAATAAATCATCAGTATATTCATCATCAAAGTCCACAGCGGATGTCTTTAGTGTGATTTTTAAACCCATTCTCCCCCTGCTTCCTATAAAGTAGGAAATCGCCAAACGAAAACTGCTTTGGGGGCATTAATTTGTGAATCATAGATTTGTTTCTTCTAAAGTGACAATTCAAAGCAAAGAGCAAGCAAGCCCAACCACATAAACACATCCATTTCTATTTTAAACTCAAAGTGCATCACCCAAACCACAAAACCCCAAATCAAATTTAGTTCCTTCCGACTCCATGCCCAGGCCCGGGCTCTCCCCGACGTGACCTGCTGGGAAAGTGTCTGGGCTCCACGCCCAGGAGTGTTTCAAGGCTTTTCCTCTGCCCTCCCCACGCCTTCCCCCCGGCGCACCTGTTTGCAGAGCTCCTTCCTTTCTCTTCCAGGCTTTGGTTCTGGTCACGGCCACCTGTTAAGGATGACGCAGATTTAGCCCTACGCACATCCTTGCCTTGTTGCTGTCTTCAGGCTCCCCAACTGGGTTGGTTCACCTCACACGACATTATTTTTAGCCTTTATCTGTTCGTGGTTTTGTTTTCTTTCCGCTGCCTTTTGACCTGAGAGCTGGAAATAAAGTGCGCTTTCTATAAAGATGAGAGAGTTGTCAGCCATTTCCTTCCTGCTGGCATGAAAGGCCGGCCCCAAAGTGGCTGGGGACAAAGGCTCAATCCAGGGATCCTGAAAACACCCGCACTTGAGGAGCAAGTTTCTCTTCCAACTCAGCAGAGCGGTTGCTTGGGGTCGGCAGCTTTCTTTCAAAGGATCCTGAGGACGCACAAAGGAATAAAAATTAAAAAAAAAAATTCCCTCTTTGCATCATACTTCTGGCTCTCAAGCACCTGAGGCATCTGCCTATTTCTTTCTGCACCTCCTTTTTTTCTCTTGAAAGAATTAAAACAAATTGGACATGAAGAGGGAAATTACTGCTTTTTGACATGGAATTCATGTGAAATTATAGCTTCCTTGGAAAGGAGACCTAGTTTGTACTATGGAATAAAATATGGGAGAATGCTTAGTAAATTGTAAAATGCAAGGTAAACTGAAGAGCTTTGAAATGGTAGTTTTTTCCTTCTGATTCTGAAATATATGTACACAGCACAGACAGTTGACTTGAACAGAAAAGAATTTATAAAAATAAAAATGGAGACTGCGTGCATGCTCAACGTCCTTTCCAGTAATGGAATCCATTTCTGAGCTCTTATACTTCAGTCAACTGCTCATTGATGAAATTTTATAAATTATTATTAGTGCCACTAGTTTTTATACGCCTTTGTCTTAGTGAACTTTTCTACCATTGTCCTTCAGTTCAATTTTGAATGTCAAATTAGTAACTGAAGGAGTGAGCATTTAAATTTGAATTCTTAAATAAGATATAGTTCACAAATGAAAACTGTATATATTTCTGGGCTGTAGTGTGATGTTTTAATATATGTATACATTGTGAAATAAGCAAAACCAAGTAACATGCCCATCACCTAACATTCTTATCATTTTTCATTATGAGAACATTTAAGATCTACTCATTTAGTAACTTTTAAGAATCTATTAATATTAACTACGGCCACCTATCTCTTCAGAAAGACTATACACAACTATAATTTCTCTACAAGTATATAAAACTTTCTATTTTCTCAAACTCTTTCTAACAAAGTGTTTCATTTGTTTTCTTACTAATCTTTGTCTTTCTGAGCATCATTTTTGTTAGCCAGCAATTTGAATAAACTTTTATATACTTTTAAGGTATTTAAATCTATTTTTGACAGCTTAGTACTTTTTTTATTCTTTTCATTTCTTTTGGTTTTGTTTGGTTTTTTTTGGTAAGGTGGTAATCTTTTACTAACTGATTCACAACCATCATTTTTCAATTGCATATTGCTTTCTTTTTTCTCTTCCTCATGTAAATACCTTCCCAGTTTGTCAATTTATCTTTCAATCTCATGATACCTTTCTGTTGCCTTACACGTTCTTTCTTTGTGTTTTAAGTAACTGTGTCTACTGGTCTTTTGTGCCATGGTTTCTACTTTTTGTGTTTTTCACTGGATAGCCTTACCTGTCCCTGGATATAAGGCAGCCTTCTAGGTAGACTTTGGCGCTATCAGACAGTGAGTCCTCCCTTCTGTCTCACATTGGCTGAGACTCAGGCACTTAGTACACTGCTCCAGGTCTTTGAATGGATTGATAATATCTGATCCACAGGGAGGCAAAGTGGGCTTAGAGGTGAAGGTATCAGGACTGGGCTTATCAAGGAGGGAAATGGTATTCATTTCCTTTTCCCCACTAAGTCTCAGAATGAACAAAATAATGAGTGGATTTAGATCCTGTCAACAAGAGAAGGGGCGGAGTTGAGAAAGTCTCTTTCACTGTCTTGCTCCCAATTCAAAGGCTCTCCAGGAAAGTGGTTTTTTAGCTGGAAAGGGTATCAAACACCACCTATCTATTCTCTGCTTGATACATTTTTTTGAAAAAGAAAATAGTAATTTCTTTTCCTGTGCCTTCATCACTTATGGAAGGATAGTCTTATGACAAAATGAATCTCTTTTTAAAGGTTAAAACTAAAAAGACAGAAGGGGCATGCTCCTATGAAAGTATTCACCTAATGCAAGAAAGGAGGAAGTTGCAGATGTGGTGGTGTGTGCCTGTCATCCCAGCATTCAGGAGGCTGAGGCAGGAGGATTGTTGTGAGTTTGAGACCATCCTGAGATACAAAGTGACTTTAAGGCCAACCCAAACTGCATAGAAAACCCTATCTCAAAAAGACAAAAAAGAAAAAAAAAAAGAAAAAAAAAAAAGGAGGAAGTCGTGAGACTAAGGAGATACTTGGAACTTGGAAAGACAGAGTTTCATTGTAACTCACTGAGACGAAACTGTAAGAATTTCTATTACTTTATCATTTTTAAAATTACCTTTATGCTAAAAAGAACTAGGGTCAGTCTATATATACATAATCTGTCCTGGCAGCTATAATTCAGTAGCATGCCCAAAGCTTTAGTTGGGCATCATGTAGAAAAACTGAAATAGGAAAAGCTAGCCAATCAAGAGGTTAAACATTGTTTCACCATGTAACATCATGCTTTTATTTTCTCCAATAAATAATGAGGTTATAATATTTATCTCTTTAGAGAAGAAACTAAATTTCCAGGAAAGCTCAATTTCTCTGCCAAGTATAGATTTCTCTAATCGTGTCTGCCACACACACAATGACAGAAGAAATAAAGCTAGCTAACAAGGTAATCCAAGAAAGAGGATCCCATCCCTGCTTTACGCACCACAATACCTAAAATCTACACAATTAGGCTGAATTATTCTGAAATCACTATTAAATCATCTCTAATTCATTTTCATGTGTGGGCAGGGTCTAGATTAGTACTCGATTCTCCATACCTATAATTATACGTGCTAGCTTAGTAACATTAAGGTTTGTAAGATAACTCTCATCTCAAATTCCTTACTAATCCATCTCTTTTTCCTCCTTGTATAATAGAATTTAAATTTTACAAACTTGTTGAAGACCATCACTAGGGTGAGATCAAGGGTAACTTTAGCATCTATTTTTAAGATGTAACCCAGAGATGAGATGATACAGTTTTAGAAGACTCCAGAACTACTATTATTACTATATATAAATTATTAATGAAGTGATAACCAGATAATATTGGAGTGTCTGGAATGGGTAGATTGATTTACTTTACAATTATTTATTTTGTGCCTACCGTGCTTTAGACATGGTTCTATGTACTGGGGATAGAATATGAGGTACAAAATATCCCTCATCTCACAAAGTCAGTTATTGTGAAACTGATGGAAGAGGACAGAGAGCAAACAGAAAAATACAGAGGTAAGATTATTTTGGGTAGGGTTTTATGTGTTTGAATAAAATAAAGAGGTAAGAGACCTTACCATGGTAAGGAAGGCGGCAGGGGAGCTGCCATGAACACTTGTGCAGACTGAGAGCAAACTTGCCAAGCAAGGAAACAGTGCAAAGACCCAGTGACAGGAAGAAGTTTGGCAGCTGTATGTATACTAGCTCAGTTTATGTTTCACTTTGCCTGGAGGATGGTACCCTGATATTTGGTTAAACTCTAGCCTAGATATTCTTATTAGGGTACTTTTTAGGTAAAATTATTTTTAAATTTTTAGACTTTGAGAACTGCAGGTTACCCTTCACAATGAGGGTGGGCTTTTTTCAACCAATCAAAAGCCTATGGTGTCCCTCAGGTTAAAAAAAATTTTTTTTTTTCTGTTTCCAGGCTATCTTTAAACTCTGGCTGCAGCATTCAGTCTTCCTGGGTCTCCATGTTGTCAGCCAATACTGCGGATTTCAGAATTGCTGAGTCTTTCCAGTCACATGAGCCAATTCCTTGAAATAAATATTTTCTCTATATGTATGCAAACAATGTAATTGTTTGATTTCTCTAGTGAGTCCTGACTGATACGCCATGTGAGTAACAGATGGTAAGGGAGCAAGAGCACAACGGTAAAAGTGCAAATGGGAAGATGTGAGTGACTTTCCTACCTGGTGAAGGTGCCGATCCCTGAAATTACTCAAAACTGGAGGCATGAACAGAGGCAAAGGATGCACCATAATCAAGGGAAATTCTTCTGCTGTTAGTCTACTAGGAACTGTCTCTCATTTTCCCAATATTCTTTACCTCTTTATGTATGTGAAAAGCAAGACTCAAAAGGCCTAAATAAATTCCCAAAGTCGCCGGGCGTGGTGGCGCACGCCTTTAATCCCAGCACTCGGGAGGCTGAGGTAGGTGGAGCGTTGTGAGTTCGAGGCCGGCTTGGGCTACAACGCGGCGCAAGGCCGGCCTGAGCTACATAGTGCGACCCTGCCTCAAAAAACCAGGGCCGGGAGTTTGGCTCAGTGGCTTAAGTCCCTGCCCTGGCAGGCGCGAGGCTGTGAGTTCAATCCCCGGTGCCACAAAAAAAAAAAAAAAAAAAAAAATTCCCAAAGTCATGAGTCTATCAAGTGTCCACAGCTGTAGATTTTCTAAGGATCATTTCAAAACAAATGGTAAAGAAAACATTTTTCAGTTGATTTCTATTGCATAACTTGAAGTTGGGCTTTGGGGAAAAGATGAATTACTACAGTAGTTTAATATTCTGTGGGCCAGATATAGATTGGTTTGTCCTCTTGAATACCAACATAATCTTCCTGTCATCTTGTATTTCTCACTCTTTCCAGCCAATGACACTTCATTTAATCATATGTAGTTTGCTACTCAGTTTCAGTCTGTTGTTTAACACACACACACACACACACACACAAGTGTTTAGAGAATTTTTAATCACAATGGTAACAGCCAGGAGTGGTGGCGCACGCCTTTAATCCCAGCACTCGGGAGGCTGAAGCAGGAGGATTGTTGTGAGTTCGAGAGCAGCCTGGGTTACAAAGTGAGCTCAAGGCCAGCCTGAACTGTATAGTGAGACCCTGTCTCAAAAAACAGGGCTGGGGATTTAGCTCAGTGGCTTAAGCGCGTGCCTGGCAGGCATGAGGTTGTGAGTTCCATCCCCAGTACCAAAAAGAAAAATAAAAATCTACCGCAATGGTAACTGATATGCTTAAAGGTGAAAAGATGCTTGGTCAACTCTTTGTCACAGAGGATGTGTTGTTTCTTAGTCACCCATATTCCATGTATCCTACAGAATCTATAACATCATTCCCATGTTATATAAGATCAACCAGAGCTTCATCTCAGATCACAGAACAACAAATAATAAAACCAAAGCACACCTGTAATCCCAGCTACTTGGAAGTTTGGGACAGGATGATCACAAGTTCAAGACCTACCTAAGGAATTTAGCAATACCCTGTCACACAAATACACACACACACACAAATAAAAAATAAAAAAGACTGGTGATATAGCTTAGTGACAGAGCACATTTTGGTTTGACCCACAGTGTCACCACCCAAAACCAAAAGAAAACAATCAAAACAAAACAAGAAAAGGTAATTTATTTCTACAAATTTTCCCATTAGCTACAGTATGCATATATGAAAAATACATTCTATTAACAACTCACCAGTGACATAGAATACTATTGTAGTGTGTGAAACAGAGAGAGAAAGATGGGGAGTGGGGAGAGATACAAAGGTGAGACTTAATTAGAAAGAAATGTCTTCTACAGGTGGGGCTTCTCAGAATGTATCCTCTGTTATTGTAGAAAATCTTCCTGGGACTCTAAACCATAAGGTATGCTGGACTTTTATTTATAAAGTTTGGCATCTTAAAACCACCCCTTTCCCTTGAGATGTAAATTCCAGGAATACTTGACTTTCAATACAAAATTTGTTTCATTTTCATTGCTTCTTATGACCTTTGTTCTAGAAAAGATTTTCCTTGGATTTAATCTAATTTTTTTTTCTAATTTTGACTTTCCTTTTTTGCATCATTGTGTAAACAACACCCCCAGGATTTTCCTTGAATGTTCTTCCTTGTATACTGCTGGAAAGGTTTTTTTTGGAATAACTCTGTATTTCTAGTGCCCACCTTAGCATACTTCAGCATTACTGAGGGATTTTAAACAAGGGTGGGAAAAATGTTCAGGTCTCTATGTGCTTGTTTTCATTTTTCAGTTAGAAGATACATTTAAAATAGGATTTTAATCTCATTTATTTTTAAATTCTGATACATTGTTAGCTGACTTCGACATATACAAATAGCATGGGCCAAGACAAATTTTTTTTCCTGGTGTTCAGATGTCAAATTACTTCCTTTCACACCTAGAGATTTCAGAAATTCATTAACTCTTTTCTCTTTGAGATATTTCTTCTTAAAGTGTTATGGTGACAGTGATAATCTGTTTACTCGGTGCTGAGTAGTTTTCCAACTCAGTAACAACAGACATAAAAAACTATCTTCCCTCCATTCCTTCTAGTTTCTGGCATCATCAAGAAGAAAAAGGGAATTAAGTTTTTGTAATCCTTCTTCCCTTTCCTGCATCTCTTCCTCCTCCTTCTCCTTTTTCGTGGCCTTTTTTTTCCTCCTTGTTCTTCCTCATTTTTCTTCTTTCTATTCTTGCAGTACTGGGCATAGAACTCAGGGTTTCAGACATGGTAGGCAAGTGCTCTACAATTAAGCAGCATCTCCAGCTCTCAGTAACCTCTTTTGGGGCAAAAATTTAATAAAATAATACATCGCAACATTTATAGACTTCGTTTTCAGTTTAGGATAGACATTTCCATTCTCTCTTAAAAGGTATTCTTCATGAAGAGCTGCAGTAATTTTTACTGAAGAAAACCCAGAAGGGATGTGGAGGTAGAGATATTTTGTGCTCGCAGAGTGTGTGTGTTACTGTATCTTGGTTTCCTAGCTTCACTTGCATTCAGTTGTGTCTCTTGACCATTTTAACAACTTGGAGGTGAATGAAAGTGATGTCTTCTGGTTTCATACCTGGTTGGAAATGATCCTCCATGACTATTCAGTTTCTGTCTCCTCTGCTACAGGAAGCCCTGTGAATGGAAATTGTGAAATGCTGGCATCAAAAGATGAAGACACCCTGGAGAGAATATTCCTAGAGAAAATTCTGTATTAGTCTTAGCAAGAAATCAACCTGTGTCAAGGTATAAAACCTTTTATAAATGTCAGAATGCTCATCCAAAGTTTGATCATGATTCTAAGCATTGCCTTGGAAACCATACCAGAGGCTTCTTTACACAGTCTCATCATTCTTATCCCAGTAATTTATACATATATAGGGAAAGTTTTGGTTGTAATGTTTGGCAGCTCTTTGGGTTACATATTCTTGTGGATTTTCAGATGCCTGGACAATCCCACAATGTGAGAGCTGAGAAGGAGAAAATGTAGAAGCAATTTCCCTTCAGAGTTAAGCAATTTATGCACAAATAGTAGTAGGAGGAATATTTATGGAATTGTGCTTTAGGGGCATCATTTAAAATGATAGTCTATAAGCAAGTGGGAATCAGTTTAGTACAAGTAGGTTTTTGACAGGTGGTTCTGAAGGAAATTTTGTCCTCATTACTTCTTCTGGCCATTGCTTTTGCATCTTGCTACTTACTATCAGACTCCTAGTTATTTAAACTGTCCACTTTGTCTACGTGATATTACTTCAAATGGATTTTCCATCATAAATTTTTTATTTTTTGAGAATGATTCTCATTATGTAGTGCAGGCTGGCCCTGAACTTAATATGTACCCCATGTGGGCCTCAGTCTCCTGGTGATCCTCCTGCCTCTGCTTTCCAAGTGCTGGGATTACAGGTATGTGCCACCATACCAATCCACTATAATCTATTTTTTAAAAAGCTTTTTAAAGTGCAACTCTCCTGGATATCATTCATTCAGTAAATACCTACTAAACTAGTGAGCTGACTCTGAAATTACTTCAGACTTAAAGAAAATTTGTAAAACAATTCAAAAACTTTTTACATACCCTTCACTAGCCTCAACAAGTCTTAAAATTTTGCCACATTGATTTTCATTAGTCTTTTCTTTCCTTTTCTGAATGCTTCCAGAATAGGTTACAATCACAATGTCTTCCATTATGAAATGCTTTTGAACATGTTCCCTAAAAGCAAAGATTCTCTTTTATAAATACAGTACAGTTAACAAATTAGGAAATTAACATTGATCTAATATTATCATGTAATCTAGCAGTTGGAAAATGTGGCACGCCATCTATGTTGGTAAGTAACATTTTATTAGAACACAACTATGTTCATTCATTTATGGATTATTTATGACCACTTCTTTCTATAATAATACAGTTGAATAGTGACTGAGATTTTATTGCCTACAGAGCTGAAAATACTTACTCTATGATCTTCTAGAGAAAAAGTTTGTGATCCTTGATCTAAAGGATATGTCTTATCAAATTGCATCCTTTCTGTATGTCTTTTATTGTAAAAGAAAAAATCCAGCTTGGTATTCTATCTGGGATCATATATTATATCTAATTGTAATGTCTCTTTTTTCTCCTTCAGCATTGTAAAAGAGTTCTTTGGTCTTTCTTTATTGCTCATGACCTTCATATTTTTGATACACACAGGTTGTGAATTTTGTAGACCATATGTCAGATTAGGTTTAGCTGAACTTTCCTCATTATTAGATTTATGTAATGTATTTTTGGCAAGAATACACTAGATGTGATGTGTCTTTCTTAGTACAATGTAAGACAAGACACAGCATGACTATTATTCTCATAGTGATGTTCAAGGTGATTTTGCTCTATAAAATTGTATTTCCCTTTGTACTTAAGTATGTAGTAGAAAAAACTTTGAGTCTATATAAAGAAATTTTTTCCTCATCATACTTGCATCGAGTAATTTTATCATTCATCTCTATAATAATTATTGCCACACTGGTTGCAACAATTTTCTTTGCATACATTTGTAAGTGAAAAGTCTATCATTAACAGAACCTCCCTCCCTCTCTCCCTCTTTCTCTTCTCATGAAATTTTAATTTTATTTTGTGATTTATAATCTATTATCATTGTTAATTTTCATAACTGTGATGATTAATCTTGATTGTCAACCTGAGTGGATTACATGACACTTAGGAGATTAGTAAAAGCCCACTTCTGAGTGTGTCTAGGTGGCTCAGGAAGAAGTGATCTTAGGGACTATATCCTGTTCTGTCCCTTGACCTTTCCTCTCTCTCTGGTTCTTTCCCTGTGCTCTGTTTCCCAGAAACATGAAACTAGAAACTTTCTTCTGCCATACTTCTCTGCCATCATATTTCTACCTTAGAGACAGCTGATCATTGACTGAACCCTCTGAAACTGTGAATCAAATTAAGCCTCTCTTTGGTTAACTGTAGATATTCAAGCAAAAAAAAAATGACCCCAGTACAAAGCCCCAAATGTTCTAAAATAACTTTCTTCTTTTTAACAATGCTTCGTTAGGGAAGAACTTTAAATACTGGGAATGGGAAGGCATACTGTGCTTTTAATATTTTTGTATAACCAGTGTTTAGCATGTTTCTTACAAGTGTTAGACACCTGATTAACCTATTCTAGTTCTACTTCTAGCAGTAAGAGTTCTAAATCATCTCGTGGTCTAGAAAAATCATAGCTTAATCCAAATACTTGGAGGTGATTATCATTAAAGTATTCAGGAAAGGTTTTTTTATGAGAAACTGGAAAAAACTGTTGAAAATAAAAGCAATTCCATGTATTTTCCAAATGTTTATTTTCTGAAATCCATAAAATCTGATCACAATAATGATTCTAAGAAATCACATCCCTTCGTCCAATGCCCCTCTTCCACTGTATATTTTCCCTTGATTTTCTGACAAGGGGAAAATTACTGCTCATGCGTTGTGTTTTGCCAGGAAGACTATCATTTATGATTGGCCTTGAAACCAGTGAACTGGTTGGGGTAGTCTGCTCTTGTTTGGGAATTACAGCACTGTTGCTGGAGATTGTCTGTGCCTGAAAGGAAGCCATGAGTAGTAGAAAGGAAATGGCTGAGCCTGGCTTAAAGGAAGTGCAATGCGTGATATTTTCCCTATTCCTAAATCAGGTTTTTCCTTTTACCGTCAATAACTGATAACTAAGAGGATACAACTTAGTAATATTTCCTTGAGTAAGTATCTTGGAGAAATATGCTCCCGATATGCAGGCACTGAAATGTCTAAGTGGACTTCACATGACTGCCAGATTGCCAGTTTTTGCATCTTGGTGAGCACCTACCCACCTGCTAACCTGTCCTTTGGGGGCAGTAGAACTGGGCAGGGACTGATCTTCCTTTTGACTCCATGTCATGACAGCCCTGGATAAGCAGGTTTAGGTACATAATCAAGCATCATCCTTTTCTAATTAGCCAGTGAATAGATAATGACTCTTGGAATAAAATTGATTCATTGTGTCTATTTTGATGATTTATTAATTATCTGTGGTGGTAATGAATTTTTTCCTTTGAAGTGGGATTCAAAAAATTATTTGCTCTATTTAGATAGCTAAACTCAAGTCTTTCTTAGTAACAACATGACCATAAGACATGTACAAAGTAGTTTGGAGGTCATTGTATTGAGTGTCATTTATTCATTGCATTTCCCAGGAATGTTCCAGGTACTGTACCTTAATTGGTATCTATCTATAGGAATTTTTTTTTTGCACCTCAGATGATCAACCCCTGCCATCTTTTTCTTCCCTTTCTAAAGTCAGTCAGTTCTCTTGAAGTCTGTCCCTCTTATGTGGCCTGTGGCACATCATTGCAATAGCCTTACCAGACTGCACTCAGCTCTGGCATTCATGGAAACTGCAACCCACATGAGCGATAACTTCTGATAGGCTCCCTGCTATTCTTTAGCCTCTAGTTTCACACAGAGACTGCAGGAAGCTGTCTCCAGCAGGCTGAGCCCTGAGAAGGAGCCGATAACAGAGGGAGAAGCACCTGGTAACCGAGGCACTTCATCCAGGATGAAAACAGGATCTCAAACCTAAACAACATCCTCTCAACACAAGCAAGGACTCAGATCACTCCCAAGTTTGTTTGAGCCAGTTCTCCCAAGAGTCTCATGAGAATTTTTATTGAAGCAGGAAGATGGTAAAGACATGAAGCAAAGTTTCAAGATTTCTTCTGGTAGACATCATCCAAAAAAAAAATTTTTTTTTTTTTGCTGTTACTGATTTTTTATTTTTAAGCCCGGGAGTATAAGCAAACATGCCATATCTGTGGTGCTTAAATTGTTTTTAACTGAGTAAAAATGCAATTACCTGAGGATTGATACTACTTTAATGGAAATGGTGTAAATGAAAACAAAGGAAAAAAATAAAGGGTTTTGGTGATCTTGACCTTCCAAAGCATCTCTTCTGAAATAGATATTATCTTTATGACATACAATATTATCAACAAAAGATGATGTTTATTGTGCTCACTATTCCTGGCATTGTACAAGGTGTCATGTGTATTATCTCCTTGTGTATGCTTGGCAACTTCATCACAGAGCGGTGGGATAAGGTATAGTAAACTCAGGACTAGAACCCAGGCACTGCAGCTTAGACCTAGCTCACTTCTCTTTTATTCTCCTAGCCTATTTTTTTTTTGGTACTGGGAATTGAACTCAGGACTTTGTGCTTGCCAAGCAGCCACTGTTCCACTGAGCTTTATTCCCAGCCTTCTTCTTCCTTTGTAATAGACATTGTACTGCTGTCACATACTTCTTTGAAGAACCTACAACTGGCGAGTGAAAAGTCATAAACCATATGTTCATTTTGCCTTTCAAAATTATCAAGCCTCTCTTTAATTATAGATTCAAAACAACAATGGATTTGGTGCCATGAGCTATTTTGGTGTATTTCTGATGGTTTTCTGTCATTGCTACTATGTAGTTGTTTGTCGGGGCTAAGACATTTTGTACTATCAGCTACCAAGTAAAACAACATCGTGGATATTTTATATACTCTCCTTATGTATTGCAAGAGAAAAAAATTAGGCAGAACACAAGCTGAAAAGGTAGACCTCAAAATTAAATACATCTTTTTGCATAGGCATAAGTGTTATGAGTTTGATAGGAAACAACAAGCAAGGTCTCCATGCCTGTTCTGATTATTGAAACAGAGCTCATCTTGTAGCTTTAGTAGGATTATTGCTGATGTTTCTGGGATGACATGGTGTCTCAGAGGTTAAATATTTAGAAGTAGACTGGTCCTGCCACCTTGAAAATACACTTGCCTTCCTGAGCTAATTTGAAAAGTTGCTGTTTCAACAAATAGCTCATTTCACGAAAAAGAAAATTTCACACACACACACACACAAATACACTCACATAAAATAGCTCATGATTTTCTAGCTGGTGGTGGTAAACTCTATCTTGTCATTGTTATCTTCACATTATTAATTTATTCACTTATATGGCAAATAATTATTGGGCACATATTAGGCATTATTGTTGAGATGAATATACCAATGGACAAATAGATAAAAACTCTGTCCTTCAACATTTTATCCTCTAGAGTGTTATTAAATGACGTTTAGGTTATAAATATTTAAGAATTCTACATGTTAAGAAAAACACTTTAGCATGATAACAATAAAAATATTATTGCACGGTTAAATTTTAACAGGTATTATCAATGTGTCCAGCCTTTCACAGGTACTAACTCCTTAATACTTAAGAAAAAAACTTAAATAGGTTCTAATCTGTAAAAATGAATTATTGTGTGATTTAGCCCAATGTAGTCATTATTCTTGTAGCAAAAATGAACAAAAAGAGAAACCTAAAAAATGAACAAATTTCCTTAACTTCATAGAAATAAAAGTTGGTGCTGCGATTTAGATTCAGGGTCCTCTGACTCCAAATCCATGGTCTCAGTCACCATGCCATACTGAATCAGAAGGGCAGAATGTAAAATTAAATATGATCAGATTAAAAGAAGATTGATTTAAAAGAAAATTGGTGGTATGTGCCATGGTACATGACCATAATTCCTGCTTCAAGGTGAAAAAAAGAAAAAGGCTTGGGATGTAGCTAAGTGCAGAGGCTCCGTTTTTAAATTCTCAATATTGAAGAAAAAAAAAAGAAAATTTGCATCTGTGGATACACTCAGTCTGAATGTTAATACAAGATGACCTGTTCCTATTGGCTTCATTTTATTTTCATCATCTTTTTTAGAGAACAATAGCATTTACCTTTTGTAATCATTTCCAGGTGTCAAGGTAAGGTTTGAGGAAGAGTTTCCTTCTATAATTAGCCCAAGTGAATAATTTATCCTTTTCACTATGACCAGGAATTCCTTTCAATACTGCATTCCAGCAAATGTGGAGATAAACACAGACCATGGATCATAGCTTGCACAGTTTCATTAATTCACCAACTTTGACATTCCCCAAGGCAAGTTAGTAAATTGAGTTTGTCTACAAAATGTTTTATGTGACATTTACGTGTAGTCTGACAAGATCCTTACAAAGAGTTAAGGAACCTTAGTTGCTGCTGGCAGGAAATCCGAGACTGAATCCAGGACCTCAAGCGGAAACATTCAGTGTATCGTGGGAGAAAAGGAAAGCTAAAGTTGTTACTCTCAACAGAGGATATTGGAGCATCCTGCAAAAAACTTCCTGTTTAGCCAGTAGGCTAGAAAACAAGATGAAAAACACCAAACTTCAATGACTATTGTGTAAATATATTTTTATACTTTCATTATCTTGGGCAGGGCTTACTCACCAGAAATCATGGTTTCCCAAGGTGCAGTGTTAGTAACCAAATTACACCCAGCCTCCTTGCTCTTTGTTTTGACTGGTATTTCTAATCCTGGTGTCACTGGTGTCAGGCTGACTGTGGGACTGTGCTACACCCCCCAATCCTGTGCCCTTCCCTCAGCTTGCATTAAATGCTTTGTGAATGGAGTCAGAAAGTGTATCTTAAATATTTTGGTTTCAATTACCTTGTCTCCTCCAAGATCAGGCTATGAGAAACAACGGTCTGGCAAGCACAAAACACACTGAGGCTTAAAAAAATCAGCTGCTATTCATGTTCCTTATATTCAGATACTTACAAATGGTAGAATAATATTAAATTGAAGGAAGA
>RJWM01011673.1:0-59114 GCA_004363535.1 Dasyprocta punctata | reverse complement strand
ACAATACAAGCCTATGCACAAGATGGCATGAAAGATATTTACAGGATTCAGGAAAGTAGAAACAAAATTATTAAATGTGAGAATGGTTAGCTTTATCTTGATCAATGAATCAATCATTTTATGCTATCAAGAAACTATTTTTGATTTACCATTGATGTCCATGAGCATTTGATCTTTCTATCACTTTTCCAATACATTTTGCCCTTTAAGAAAACTATAACAGCAAACGCCTTCCCCCCAAACTACTCACCCCCGCCAAGACCACTGGTGAGCTGAAGTGAAGAGAGACTGTCCTTCTATAAAACCTTCCATGCAGGGTCAGGATGGGCAGCACGATGGTGTCTGCCAGCAGGGTCTTCCAGCTAGTCAAGCCACATGCACCGTTAATAAGGTTCCCTGACAGAAGACACAATCCTAAACCCAGTGTATCAGAAACTTTGCAATCAGCAGGAATCCCATCTCACTCTTGGGGAACTTCATAGCCTTCTAAGGGGAGTAAATCACTAGAGTTGCTGATACATCCAGGTCCACCAGACACTGAAGAAATAATGAAACACTACCTCAGAAATACAGAAGGAAACTCTTATCTCAAGAAGAAATGGAATTCATTCAACATGGAGGTTCAGAATAATGATTGTGGCTGCTGCTCATTATTAGACAAAAAGAATTATCTTTTTAGCAAAGGACTTCCAGAATGACATGAAAAGTTGTGTATTAAACAATCTTAATAAATATTCTGCAAAAAGAAAAAAAATTTAGATGTATACTTGGATCTTCTAATTTATGTATCTTGGTCAACTTCTCCACAAGCTTACCTAACTGTTTATACTCTTTATACTTATTAAAGTATACATTTGGAAGTGTTAGCCTATTAATTTACTCTTGATTTTCAAGTAATACCAGTGACAAACTAGGAAAAGCACACAATTTTTAGTAAGTAAACTATAGATTTCCTTTTATCTCACTTTTCTTTCTGATTCAGTTTAAAAATAGAGAAAACTAAAAAAAAAAAAAGAAAAAAGAAAGAAATAGGAAAAAAACTTACTAGATACAATTACTGCATTAGGAAAGTGGTTTTCTTGAAATTAGAAGAGGATCAGTGAAATAACAACAACATTATTCTTAATTCTGCAACATTTTTTCATTCACAAGAATACTGGAGCAAATTGGCTAAAGTATATCCTACTGTAAATGATAAGTATAGAACCTATGACTGGGATGGAAACCAGGGAGACAATTTTTTTTAAAACATACTTGTAATCTTGATTCAGAAAAAAAAATCAGTATAAAATGAAAAGTAAGAGATCAAAATGAATATAGATAGGAATAAATGTTTCATTAGAAAATAAAATAAAATAAAATAAAATAAACCTTCCATGGGTGATTATCATACAAAACTGAGTGACTGGATCCCAAAATTATTAGACAAAGTGCAGTCTGCATTAATCATTTCCTGGAAACAACTACAGTGATAAAAAAAATATATATTTCCATTGAATTAGTTATTGCCACTGGGGTTGACTTGGTTGAGTGAATTCCAAAGTATCTCTTTTCTGTAACACACACACACACACAAAATCAAAGACAGAAAAATAAAAGAAATTTTACAATGTACACTACTTAAATTTGGCCATTTGCATTTTACTAAATTTCCCTATCTTTTGTCTATCGGTTTACTTCTACTCACCCGTCAATCTATTCTATTTTCTGATGCATTTCAGAGTGCCACTCTCACTCTTTCCCTGAGTTGTTTCAGCCTGCATCTCATTCACTTGGGAATTCTGTCATCACCACTGTATTTTCGGGGTCTACTGATACCATGTACTTAGCAGCAATTATATTCCATCTTCACCTCTGCTTCTACCCTTGAGGGTAAACACAGCTTGATCTGCAAATGGGGCCATCTTGGGAATTCTGATATCTCAGAATTGATCCTCATCTGCTGTATCAGCCAGCCCCTTAACTTTGAATCCTTTAAATTACTATGATGCATAACTCCACACACCTACCTATTCTCGGTAGATAGAGAGCAAAGGAGTGATTATTTTTGCTTAGGCATAGACAGTGCTTGGAATATAGGAAGCACTGCATATAAAATTAACATTGTCAGTCCATAGCAGTTAGGTAGAAACATTTACTCCAGATGAGTCCATTTGAATCTTCAAATGTACAGTACTTTCTAAGGGACATTTCATAGTTTATATATTTTCAAAAAATCAGAGTCTCTAAAAGTACCGAGGGCACCAGCTCTTGTACTTCCCTCCTTCCAGACCCCGCATGAGTCATCTCAGACTGCATTATCTCTGTTTGTCTGCCACATCCCACCATTGACTTATATTTAGCTTACTTCCAACAAAACCCCAATTTATTTCCCCCACATTACACTTTTACTGTAGATCATTTTTGTTTATTTGTCTATCTTGGTGATTAGTGAAGAACTTTGTCCATTAAGCTGAGTTGGATGCATCATTAACCAGATAAAAAAGGAAAAACAGGTAGTGAAAAGTCAATAGTAGGTGATATTTATGATGTCCCCAGAGCGTGAGCAGAAGAAAGATGCTTCTGACTTTTGACTCTAACCTTAACCCTCTGACTCATTATTTAGAACTCTTTGGTTACTTACATCCTCTCGCTGCCTTTCTGTGCAGAAAATTCCCCCAGAAAGTAACAGGTATAGAAAAGCATCTTGGATTCATCCAACTTCTGCCCCCACAACGGCTATGCTGTTTGATCCTAGACCACGTTTTCCACACTCTTGAACCCCGCACTGCGCTCTACGGTGCCCAGAACAAGGATTTGGTGGGTCCTTACTTTGCTAGAACACTCTGTGAACGTCCGATTTGGATTCACCTCTATCACAATAATATTATTCTTCTGGAAATCAGCATTTTGAAAATACCCAGGCCCTAAAATTTCTAGTACACATATACATTAAAGTGTACCAGAAATTAAAGTGCTTGCTTGGGCTTAAAGCTAGGAAAGCCATATTTTCTAATTGTGCTGCTTTAAAGCAGCCTTCTCCTGTTTCCAGAAGGAAAATCACATTTAACCTAGGCATTCTCTGAGACTTTAATTTCTTCTCATCTCAGCACTACCACTGACTATGTCTGTCATCTTTTGCAAGCCAGTCGTCCTCAAGAGCCAGGGGTACTTAGGTGTGTCTGTCTGCAGTTGTAGCACTGCAGAGGGACTGACTGTACCCACTCCTTCTTTGAAAGGAAATGTTAGTATAATCAATTATGCAATCTAACTTGAAGACAACTGAAGGAAATCTTAACCCAAAACACTCTGAAAAAATCCAATCACATAAAATAATGATTGTCATTTTATACTGTTACTGATTATTGAGTGACTACTGAATGCCTGTATCTTTGTGCCCAGTGCTCAGAATGATTCTGTAAATAACACGCTATTCTTGTCCCCATTTTACTGATGTACATGCTGAGGATTAGAGCCGCTTTACTGTCAACAGTGCCCTAAATGGTAACCCAGCTGAGGCCAATCCTGCCCTGGAGGCAGCACCTTAACTGAAATAGCTTCCTTGGCCAGAAAAAGGGTCTGTCAGGTGACCTGTGGGTGGAGCCGCGAACCGTGGTGGGTGACGGCCCTCAGGGGGAACGACCCTTCTGTTCTCAGCTCTCTGCTGCCCTCTCGTGGTCAATGGTTACAATTTTTCTTTGAATGCAGAATGATTGAGGTCCGGGGTAATTACCAGGAAGCCAATATTTATTTAAGTAAACATACACCAATATTTATTTAAGTAAACATACACCAGCCACTGGGAGGTATTTTGGGTCATTGTATTGTTTTAGGTAAAGCAGTTGTTTAGGGAGATGTGTACTTCTTCGTCATTTGACTTAATATGACACATTTGCATAAGTGACAACTTCTTGCCCTGCCATCTTGACTTCTCACTTCCGCTTAGTCCAGACTTGAAAGTTCACATCGGTCCGTCTCTTCCCTCTCTATCTCCCTTCGCCCATTCATATGCTCATCTGCACACCTGCAATTCCTTACACTGCCTCTTCAGCAGTGGTATGAGACTGCGTCCAATAACACCGCATCTGCCTGTTCTGATTGAAACACAAAGGCACCCCACAGTGGTTGGTGATTATTATTATCTTTCACCTTTTCTAAAATGTCTAGAAGTTCTGCAACATTAAGGGAAATTAAACGAAGTAAGGAGAGCAGCACAGTGACCTATAGAAACTGACAAGAGTTGTTAACATTGATGAATGTGTACTGAAAAAAGATGAGTCCATTTCAACCCTAGTCAAAAAGAGGTAGTCAGAAAATGTGTCATTGGTGATTCGCACCTTTCACCTTTCTGTTCAAAGGGTTTTACAACTGATGAGTAATAGACTCCTTGATGGTAAACATTAATCCATTATTATAAAAGTTAAATGAATACATTTCAGTTTTTACGATGACATTCAGAGATCCATTATAACCTCATTGAAAGTCCTTCTATTCACCCCCAAAACTCCTCAGGCATGGGTTCGATTACTTGTTCAGTTTATCAACACCTCACATCAGAGCACTTATTTAAACAATGGGCCTCAGTGCAGAACAAGACAAAAGCAAAAAGAAAAAATAAAATAGAGCAACTCAAACTTTCTGTGCAGAGAGGAGAAGAAGAATACAGAGGAGGAGTTGGAATTCACAGATGTCCAGGACAAGAATGAGAGGATCTTTCCATTTGCTTTTTAGCAGCAAAGGCAGTTGAGGAAAAAAAAATCACTTTAAAAACATGACATGACCATCAGTAAACAAGCAGTCATACCCATCCAGAAAGCCTGACACACAGGAGACAGGTGGTACTTTAATAGTTCTAAAACGTTCCCAGGTCCAAACAAAATCCATCCCGTTGATGCATGCTGGTTCCCGAAAGTCTGAGATAATGTGACTAAGCCTCCTTCTAACTCATGACTCATTACGATAAACATTTTTCAAGCACTCCATTAATGATATTTAAAAATTCAAATGAAATTAAGTAATTTGCCTGAAAACATTAACCCAGCTCACTCCATCTAATAAATAAGCCATAATCAATATTGTAGACTCTCATTCTCTCAGATGGGTCCTTTTAGACCAGAGCCTCTGAATCAGAGTTCCATCAGTGGGAGACATTCTCAGAACCTGGCTTTGGGCACGCTGGGGGAAGGGCAGCAAAAAAGCAAGACTTGGACAATGACGCAGCTGTAACAATGCTTCAGTCACTCCTACATGGTGCTCCAGGGCTGAGATGGTCCTTCAGAGGTGTCTGGAGTTGAGGTAAGAAATTCGGGCCTTTATAACCTGACATCAAAAGTCACTGGGGACAACATGACCTTGGGCACAGCAGTCCTGTGATATAACTGTGAGCTATCAGCAGTTATCATTCTCAGTGCTTGGGGATTTGGATCGCATACAGATCCATCCAGTGGGTTCACCAATCAGTTTAGCAATCAGCCCCTTGGGGCAGGAAGCAAGAGGAAACCAGGTAGGAGTCCTCCACTGCTGCCCTGTGATGGTCATATTGCCATTCTGTCCTTTGAAATATCAAGACACTATGATGAGCTCTCTAAGCAAAATCATACTGAATTCTGGGGCAGGTTGGCAAACCCTCTTCTTATGCTCTACCACAGCATGAAAGCCCGGCTCTTCTTGCTGGATTGCCCTGAGCTGTCAATAAATACCAGTGAGTGCCTATGGATAACATGCCCCAGAGAAGGTTTTATTTATTCAAGGAAATTATACTTTGCAATTACAGAAAACCCTTTGTATTCTGTGGCCACTTCTCTCTCATAATTCTTCTCTTGGATTGAACATTCTTGAACTCTGAGTTATTTCAGTAAGAATGCAGATTTATCTGGTATGTAGCACTAAGAACTATTCTAAAGGATCTGTGGCAAAAACAGGCAACTCTGTTTTTTTATTTGTTTGATTGTTTGTTTGTTTTTGTGCTGGGTATTGAACTCACGACCTTGTACTTACTAGGCAAGTGCTTGAGCCACTGAGCTAAATTCCCAGCCTAAAATCAGGAAACTCTGAAGATCAGCCTCTACTCAAAGGGCATAGTGCCAATGCCCAACGAATGTTGCCAAGGGGTTAGGACCCCCCACCCTCACCCCATGGATCCCCTGTCCTAAGCTGGCTATCCAGACATCATATGCTGTCATCTGCCCTTGAAGCAGGCAGTTTTGAAGCCCGGATTTTACTATTAGTGGGTTTATGCAGATTGGCTTGTTATTCTTCAACCAACCTTATCTTTCCAGCTGCTTCACACAAGGCATCTCACAGAAACACAGCTCAGTTTTCATTTTCCACCTCATCTCTTAACCCCTCTGAATCCTATTGTGCTTATCACCTCATCAGAAACCTTCCCTCTGATTGGCTGACAGAAATTGTATTTACGCTCTCCTCCAAGATGCTTCTCTTCACGTATGAATAGTAAACCAACAGGCAGACCCGGCAGTTTGTGTACATGCGTGTGAAGAGGATAAATCTGTGAGCCAGTTAACAGAATTTTAGTAGACCAGACCTTGCTTTGTGCTTCATGCCTGTACTGAGATTTTTCTCCATCATTGGACTCTTGGCTAAATTTTTCTGTTCTAAAGAACATAGAAGCATCTTTCCCTGACCCTCAGTCAAAGAATCTCTGGTTCCACCTCTCAAGGTGCTGCACTGAATCACCAATTTAAAGCCCAGCCATCAAATTCCTTTAAACTCACTGGTGGCACAAGACATCAATGCTTTCTCCCTTTGCAGATTATTGACCCTGCCTTGGCTTTGGTCAGAGCACCTGTGGAAGGAGTCAGAACAATTTGTGTCTTGGTTCAAGTTCAGTTTGCCTAGAAAGACAGAAAATCATTATAGCTGAAAACAGTTCGGTTATTTATAGAAAATGATTAGAAGCTCTCTACCCTGGTCCGATGGTCAGCTGTCCACAGTCCCCAAATCATCTGCACAATTTACACTTGCGTTGGCGGAGCATATTAAACTGTCAGAACAAGCGTTTCACACTGTCACGATGGAGGTGACTGCGGAACTCTGGAGTTCAGGAGACTGCAGGAAAGCTCTTGAGGATTGGAGGGGGCGAGCAGAAAGCATTTGACACCGATGCTCTTTCCTTAATCTTCTCCATAAAACAGTGCTACATGTGAAGGTGCCACACAGAGGCTATTTTGGCACTTTTAAAACAAGCGATGGATCTTGGTGCATGAGCCTGTTCTGCCATTAGCACAGCTGTATATCCATTTTTCCCAAATCTATTTCTTAGCAATGCTGGTGTTCTCATCTTCACCCATATACCTTGTCATCCCCACTTTCTACTTACAACATCCTTAGCAATTCAAATTCGGCCCACCCTAGCCCTCAGCTCCTCAGAGAGCCCTCCCTCTCTGTCCAGCCTGCTGGGATCTTTCTTTTCTCTCATTTCCCTTAAGTGTTTAGCGCAGAATTTGACACCGAGGTGCACCCGCGAAGTACAGGTTTTCTTGTCTTCTGGCATCCATTACTAAACATCTACATCTCCAATGTCATGGTCGTAACCTAACTGCTGTATCTCTCTGCCTCTGCTGCTCCTGCATTCTCTACGGTTCTTTCTCTGCTCTTATTCTCTCCATTCCATTGCATCTGCCACCCCATGGGTTCTGTTTTCTGTCATACCTCTGTATACCTTGGGTTTCACCAGACTCTGCTGTTTGTTGGCTCCATATGACATCTCATGAACACTTGCAACAAGACAAATGTGTTGAGCTGTACCAGTCATGGCCGCATGGAGATTCCACATTGGACAGAGCTCTCTCACAGCCGCTACCCAGACCACACTGGGTCTCAGAGCACTTGTCCTCATTCTGATTAACCAGGATGCCTATGTCATGTGGTGCCAGAAAAGGAGCCCTACATAGAATGAGCCACTCAGAAGTTATATGCACCAAATTTCCTGTTGCTGAGACAAATATTCAACACTCACAAATTAGAAGAGGAGAGGATTATTTTAGTTCATAGTTTCAGGCCATAGTAGAGGCTAACTCCAAAGTAAAAATGGCATGGTGGGAAACTACTCATATAACAGTGACTGGAAGCGGGGAGGGAAAGGAGAAGTTAGGGGTAAGAATGCACTCTTCCAGGTCATACCCTTAGTGACTGGCCTTCTCTGACCAGGCCCACTTCCTCAGCCACATTTGATTGTATATAAGTACAGCAGCCCATGGTCTAATCACCTTCCAAATACATGAAATTTTTGAGAGTATTTTAGATCTAAGCCATAACAGAAGAGGTGAGTGGTGCTAAGCATGCAGAACTTCTGCAGACTATAATTGCACAGCATGTCCACAACCCCTGCCCCTTCTGAGTCCCCTCAATGCACCCAACCCATCATGCAGAAATTCCTACTTAAAACACACTTTTATTTTAACTTTACCTAAAACTCACTTTGCAGCAGACCACTCAAGACCTACTTCTGAGTCACCAGTAAAGTTAAATGGCTGCCAAGTTTTATAAGACTGCTATATATGTGCGCATTTTTCTGTTTTACCACCTCCCTCATTGACTTCCCAAACTAACATCTTTGCCTCAATTAAAAATTCTAACTCAAGTTGAATATTTTGAAGATAAGTTTCTGGGTTGAATATTTTTCACCAGTCATGTAAACTGTAAGATTGGTGAGGGTAAAATATTTTCTGAGACTTGCATAACTTCTGGAGTGCACAGTGAAATGACTGCCACACGAAAGGAGCCAAATGATTTTCGATGTGAAATGAATTCCATAACAGCTTTATGGAATCTTGCTTATGAAAGAACCATAGAAGCTATGTGGTTCAATATTTAATTTAATAGCATACCTGAAAAATGGCCACTCGGGCCATAAAAGGACGTTGCCTGTGATGGGAAGATCAACTTTTAGTGGAAAGACCTTCTGTGCATGGAGCCAAAATCCATCTTCCTTCAATGCCTCATCATTTGTCCTAATTCTAAATAAGGCTCAACAATAAGGAGAAAACCCAATTTTAGTTTCCACATAAAAGTCTGTTAAATATTTAAAAACAGCAATTGAGCTTTACCAAATGCCTTTTCCAGGCTAAATACATAGAACTGGCTGACTCTGAACTTTTTTTTACCCTTGGTTTGGTTTTAATACAATATGCTACGATCAATTCAATTTCCAGTATCAACGCAAACCCTCAGTTTTTCCATACACTTCTCATTTTTATCATTCATATCATTGTGTATGTATGTGCCCCGCAATGCTCTTTCTAGAACTAAACATAATCTTTCCTGGAACTAAATGCCCCCATTCAGTAGGACTATGTATAAGTCACTGACTTATTGATTGAAACAAAATACTTTATGAATTAAATGGTTAGGATGGCCTACTGATTCAAACACAAATTTTTTTCTGAAAATGCTTGCATAGACAGGCAAAAGAATACTGTTTCACAGCTATCTAGGTACCCCTTAACCCAGTCAAATGTACACATACCATTGACCATCGTAGATATATTGTAGCATTCTCTCTCTCTACAGTACCTTTCAAGCAAGCATTTTTTGTGTGTGAAGATGAAGATTGTCTTATTAGAAGGCCTTTCTCATCTCTCCAACCCAAGATAAATCATGTTCACACAGAACCTCCTGTTTTACGGGGCCTGTTTACGTGCACTACATTTACTTTTATTGAATATCTGCCAAATCAAAAAGATGCTTCCCCGAGAAGGATGTGCAATATCTTATGAAATGATCTTCATTAAAATGTCATTCGAGAGCTGAGAAAATAAAGGCTCAGGTGTGTTAAGTAATTTCCCCCAAGTTCTTTGGTAAAATACCTGTTGTCATGTGACTTATGTTACCATAGCACTGATCACAATATTTCTGGAGTGCAGTGAAAAATTAAAATCCAAGGTCCCTGTTCAAACAGGCAGGAAAAATAAGTGCTTTTAAATGTGCTAAAATATAAGACTTTTCTTTCTTCAGCCATCTGTCTCTGGACATCTTGTACTTTTTTGTGTGTGTTCTGTAACATTATTCTCAGTAAAGCAAATTTAAAACTTGTAGTTAACAGCATGAATTTATATATAATGCAGTCCATTGTAAATGCAAATTTAAGCATATATAATTTGTATGTAAAATTACAGAAATTATATGGTTATGGTCACACAGATCATGTTTATATTTTTTAAATTTCTACATATATTCACCTAAGCAGAATAATTGCACAAGATTTGACTATTTTATTGACTTCCACAGGCAGCATTATCTACCTTTGGTTCACTGATGAATAAGGAAGGACTGAAAGGAAAAGGAACTCCTAACCAACCATTTCTTTTCCTTTCGCGTTGCAAATCTCACAGTATATGGTTGACTATATAGGAAAGAACATGGGTGAGAAGTGGCTTGATACAGTTCCCTGGCCCTTGGTACTTCTTAGAATGCCATTCCTATTTTTTTTCTGCCTTCAAAGTAAGTTCTGATACAAAAGAAACACATGGACTCTTTGCTGCAACCAGCACTCCACTTACTCAGTAGTTGATGTAGCACCATTAACTTGCACTGTCTTTGAATTTTGCTGAACTTCAGGTACCACAGGTCCTTCAGAAGTCTACACTCATGAGACATCAGAAACATCCCATATGAATGAAATGAGGAACAGCAGATAGACATATTGTGCATTACGTGTATCTCCACCCACATGTATGTTCCATCATCCCATCAGACTCCACCTGCAAAACAGAAGTTCAAAGATAAAAATTATAAAGAAGTTCAAGATTGCCACAGGTGAACATTAAACCAAACACGGGTCCTTCTGATTTCCAAGCCCTGGACAGCTGCACAGATCATACACTCACGAAGTTGACCCTGATTGTCACCAGTGATTACTGGACCTCTGCCTGCTTCTGAGACCTTATCTCATACACTTCTCTTCCTTGCTTGCTACCCTCAAAGCCCCTTGGAAGTTTTCCACTTTAAAAGAAAATATAAGAAATGTATGCCTCAACTTCTTCATACTTGCTAATCACTCTGTATATAAAGACTTCCCTGAGCAATTTGCATTCTCTACCCTCTACATTGAGGCATTAGCTCCAATTTCAACTCTTCAAGCTTTCTCCAAGTGCCATAACCAGTGCTCCTCCATCACTTTATCACAGTGCTCCATTTTTAATTTTTGTGCCACAAGTAATCACCTGAATACATCTTATTGCTAGATGTACTTGCTCACTGCCTGACTCATCCCCCAGAAAGGAGGATACAGGAGAGCCGTGACATCATCAGATTCGTTTACTGCTGGGTCCAGTTCCTGTAACCTGGCCTGGCATAGAGCAGGTGATCGATACAAACTTATGAAATGCAAGCAGAAATGAATCATTTACTATACTTATCTCAGACTACATCTCATGGTTCCTTCTCAATAAATATTAATTAAATTATAAATTGCATAAGATGATCAGTGTAGAACAAAGAATCATGCAAAAGAATGTGCTATAACAGTCATAAGAAAATTACTTAAAAACAGATATTTGAAAATAGCCACATGTTATCCTCCATCCCCACTCATTTCCGTTTTCCTTTTCTTGCTGCAGAGTCATAATACTGAGCTGGTAACAGCCTGGCTGTTGCCATGACAACTGACTTTGTGGACACAAACTTTCAGCCCAGATGAAACCACATGATGGAGAATGAATTGTTGGGCCAAGGCCTATCAGAAATAATTGCAAAGATGACAGAGGAAAGAATTAGCCAAGTAAATTGGTTTTGAACAACTGCATCTTCTTAGGCAGATAAGAAAATAGAAGATAAAGTTAAATCACACCTAAGAATATATATCTATGCTGGAAAGTCATTCAAAGTAAAGAACATTTTTTTCCCATTTTATAAGGAAATAAAGTTGAGAATAAGCTAATCTGGAAGAAACAGCACCATCTTAGACATGTGGGTCACTTCTAATTCAAGTTGAAACTGAACTGCCCTGGCTGAGCCTGGGTTTCAGTATGTTTTTATACAGTTGAAGGGTTCTTGAAGATGTGTGGTAAATCAAATATCTAAAAATTAAATCTGAATTCAAGTTCAGTGGCCATATTGGTTTTTAAAGGAACTGTGGAAAAACCCATCTGTAAATAAATTATTTCTTTGCTAGACTTTCCTTTGTGCACAGGTCCCATAAGTTTTCATATGATAAAATATTTTCAAGGTCAAATTCTCACATGGACTAAACCATCGTAATTTAGAAGGTTATTTTCAAATGGAATCATGTTTCCAGGTCTCAGTTTACTGTCATGGCATTGAGGAAAGTAGTATTTGCTAGACACTACTCTACCTTTGAACTTCTCTGCTTTTTGAAATTCTCTGAGCTCATTTCCCTTAAACAACACACACAAACCAAATACCCTGATGTCTACCAAATCAGCTGTTCGTTCTCCTGTGCACATTCCCTGTGTTAGTGAGATTTCCTTTGCTGTGACAAGATACTTGAGAGAATCACCTTATAAGGAGGAAAGTTTTCTTTTGGTTCACGATGTCAGAGGTTGTAGCCTACGGCTGCCAGGCCCTGTTGTTTGGCAGGGAACCTATAGTGGAGGACAACCCACTCACCACGTAGCAGCCAGAAAACAGAGAGAGAGAGGAAAGGATGAAGGCTCCAATATCCACCTCTGGGGCATACCCTGATGACCTAGCTTCCTTCCTCTTGGCCTTGTCTTCTAAAGGTTCCACCCCCTCCCAGGAGGGGCACAAGCTGGCAGCCAACCCTTCAACCCATGGCCTTTGGGGACATGTAAGATTCAAACCATAACATGTGTTTATTTTCTATCACTGTCAAACATGCAAGATTTCACCCTGGAATAAGGGATTTTGAACTGTTGCTATGTAAGGACTCCATTCCCTGGCTTTAAACTGGTAAATTAAACAAAAGAAAATGTTCCATAAACTATGATGAGGTGTTCTCTGAGCACCATTTCAAGCTTTTAGGAGAAATGAGATTTTAAAATCCAATAATCATGCAATCACCTAAGACATCAGTATTAATACACAAACATTCCTTCAGATAAACTTCATCAAAAGAAGGAACAACTTACACATGAAGGTACCCAGACTGTGACTTGTTGGTTCCTTTAATGATATAGCAGAAAGGACATCACTAACTTGTACAAGAGGTACTATGGCAAGGATGCCTGCTCAGCAACTGTACAACCTATGCAGTTGACTATTGTGGCCAAAGATTATTGTTTCAAAATATCCTGTGAAATCCTCTTCATTTTTGCCTTTAAATTTTTCTTTGCCCCAACCTTTCTGACTATGCACAGAGTTTACTATTGTGCACATAGTCCCAGTGTAATACTCTGCTTCAGCGCTGCAATGATATTCCCAAATACAGCTTGATTTCCTTTGACTTTGAACCTCTTTGTGTTTCTCTTGGTCAACTTCAAAATTCAACTCGCTCCAACTCAGTATCTATTTATGTCTTGTGTTCGGCACCAAAGATGAAAGAGAAAGAATTATAGAGCAACTCCCTTCAATGAGCTTATGATCCAATTGGAAAAAGAATTAGGGTGAAGAAACAATCCAACAATGCTAAACAGACATGGATATGAAGGAACAGTCCGTGGTTCATGAATCTGAATTTCAAAAAGGATGGTTTTGAGAGTGATGGAGAAACTGCAGAGGTGGGAGAACAACAAGAGTTCATTAAAGGAGAAGAATAATTTGGTAATCAGAAAGGAATGGGAGAATTATCCTCAACTAAGGAATCAAAGGAGGAAAATCTCAGTTCTGTTCCCAGTCTAACCAGGTCAGCATATTACTGAATGTCCCTGCAATGCCGGTCACTAAGATGTCCTTGTCACCGCCGATATGGAAGAGTCTAGAATTCCTCCTGGTTCTCTCCTGCCAGCTCTTCTTCCCCCAGGCAGCTTCTGTCCCAACTCATCATGGCCATAAAATGAAGTTCTTTTCACATCATTTTAATACACAAAACTCCTGGAGGTAATTGATAATCACGCAAAGAATTTTCCTTCCTCTCTCTTTTCTCCCCTTGCTCCACTGCCATCCCTCACATGGTAGAGCACAGGAGATATGGACCATCATTCCCTGCCTCTCTTCCCAATTTCTCTTATTCTTTCCCCCAAATCCAGGTTATTCTGCTTCCCACTCTCCTGCTCTTGTCTCTTTGCAGTTATAATTTCCCCTCTGGGAATAGCTATCTATCCTTGCTAGTATAATTTCAGATGGCCTTGGAGATTTTTCCAAACTACTTTCCTCATCCCTTATTCTGATTCACACAACCAAAGCATTCAAGAGAAGCAGAATCTCAGTGAGTGAGAGAAAAGGCTGTGAAAACAGTTTCAATCTTTCCTGTTGAATACATTATCTGATTAAGTTCTCCCAAGGGCCTATTGATGTAGGCTCAATTATCACAGATAAGTACCAAGCCCTAGGGCCAAGCTAAGAAAAGGAGTACAGGTTATAACCTCAGCCTGCAGGACTCTAAAATTCAGATCCCATCTTCGAACAGTGCACTGTCTTCTTTTCCTGTCTTGCACGAAATATATTTTCAAAACACTTGTCTATAAGATGTTAAGCAGAGGCTTGATGTTCATTTGCTAGACTGCAGGGCAACACAGACACACAATGGTTAAGTGGATTTTTCTACTTGAAAGTGCATCTATCAGACTAGAGAACGAAGCCCAGGAGCCCTGTCTTTGCAGCTTTCTCAGGCAATTTGAACAGCTTTAGAAACTTTTCACTTAAGGAAATTAGAGGCTTAATACCAGCAACACTGAATGTTTCTCAGGAGCTTGTCTCCCTTGAATCTGTAGCAGCTGTGTGCAAATTAATCAGTGATTTGCAGGCTACACAGAGCCGAGATTGGGGAAACAGCTGGGCATATTTATGAAAGTTTGTCAGAAATGTACCAGCATGTTTGAAGGTACCTTCTTCGTTAAGTGTCATTTTGCTGGCAAAGAAAAGGAGAAAGCGAGACAGATCCTGCTGGTGTCTAGAGGATTAATGAAAGGCTGGCAGAAATGTGAAGCTGAATATCTCTCCTGGCTCTAATTTAGGGGGAGATTTACGTGAGCGAGTCTGGGGACCAAATGCATGAGCCACGGAGCTGATCGGTAGCTCCTCTAAGTATGGTGGCATTTTGAATGTGGAACAGAGCTCCCTGTGGCCCCAGAGCAGGGCTCTGACACCTGGTTTGGATTGGATTTGATGTCCAGTGGCTGGAACACTATCCTTGCCTGCCCCTCCCGTGGAGGCTTGCTGTCTGCCTCTGTCCCCCACTCAAATTTAGAGAAACAACAAAGCAAACACAGCAGAGAACTCACAGTGGGTCTCAGGAAGTCTAACGTCATGACCCACTTTTTAAATCTTTAAATACATATGGAGAAAGCATAGACAACTAAAAAGAAATCAACAGCGCACATACTGAGAGAAGGGACTGATCTCGTCTCAGAAAACTAATTGACAAGCAGTGATAACCTACTTTTGGAGAGCAAGGTCCTGTTTTGAGCTCATTTGCTCACCTCATTTGGCCTATTTGTGTGTCTTTGTCCTAACAATACCCTGCTGTTTCTAGAACCCTTCCTATTACCTAACTAGATCCCTTGTGAGACTTGAGCCTGCTCACATTTATTGAATGCTTAGGGGGTGACCATTTCCTAATATTTGCTTATGTCCCAAACACAGAACCCTATAAATTGCCTTGAATTTTGTTTTATGTGTGAACTCAGGATTTTCCACATAACAGTTATAGATTCATCCAATTAATGATTAGCCTAAATGTAGATAAGAAACCCTAAGTACAGTAACTTTCAACTTCTGACCACTGGAGAAGAAAAAACCTAACTTCAGAGACAGTCTCAGTTCCTCCACTCCAGAACACAGAATATCAAAACTCTTTTAAAACCAGGAGCTGAGGAAGAGATTCATTAGTAATACTGAATATTACATAGGTAACATTATACTAAATGTACCAAATATTACACAGGACATACCTATATGAAAAATTATTTGTTGTTTACCTAAAATTCAAATTGAACCGGCTCTTCTGTATTATTATGTGTTAAATCTAACAACCCTATCCAGAAAGAAAGAAAATGGAAAATATTTGGCAACCATACTAAGTACAGACACATAGCTGGTCCCTCCGGTCCAGTAGACACAGCCCAATTCTGCAGCACATGTCTGTACAAACTCTTGTCTCTGCTTCATTACCAAAATTTAACCAGATCTAGGTCTGTTGCATTGTATCTTTCTATTTCTTGACTCCCCATAAGGGATATTCTCCAAAATTAGATTTCACATTAGTATTCTATAATAGTTATTAGGGTTCTTTGGGGGTAGAAGAAGTAAAATGGGTTTTAATATCCAACATATGTTAACTACATATTTTTTATACTCAAATATATATGTTGATATTTTAAGTCACTTCTCTATCGGTTAGGAAAGCAGTAAGGTTCAACAGACAACTAGACTTTGAGAAATAGTGATTCATTTTCCCACATGATGAGACACTTGAGACAGAAGGTAAATAGCATTGATTCAATGAAACAACAAGATTAAAATAAACTCTCCTGCGAGTCGCTGGATCTTTCTTTTGCAATAGTAAGATGGCTGCTGTGACTCCAATCCTCATTCCAGCCTCCACGTTTGCATTCCAGCAGGAGCAGGAGAAGGAGTGGTGTCAAATGTATTTCTCCCCTGGTTGGGAAAACAAAATCTTCTCTAGGTACTACCTGGCAAATCTATGACACATGGATACTCCTAGGTATGAGGAAGACTGGAAAAGAGACAACAGAATTTCAGGATTATGATCTGCCACAAGGCTGGATTTGTCACCATCAGAGTATAATCAGTATTTTCTCAATAGGAAAGGAGGGAAAATAAATATTGAGTGTGTAGCCAAAAGACTCTGCCACTCTTCTTTAAATACAGTCTTATCTTTACTTTACTGGGGATATTTGTTCCCCTGTACAATCAAAGACAACTTCAAATTTTAATCACTGTACTGGATGCCAGCTACAAGAAGAACATATGATTGTACCTTGGGGGAAAATTAATACCTAATACAGTGTATAAGTTACATGAAATACTGAGGAAGTATTTGATTGTTGACTTACTATGAAGATGAATGAAAAAGGTGGTTCCTAGACATTTGACAAAGGTGGAGTTCCATTAATCACAACTTCCACAGTTGACCATAGTCCTACAACAACTAAATATTTTTAACTGATGGTATTTTATAACATAGCAACACATAAATACCCTCATTCTGCAACACTGGACACAGCACACAAAAGCGTCTCCTTCGCCTCCCCATCCCCCTCCCCACCACAGAGAGCAGGATTCTCCTGCCTGGTATGCACCACAGATTTCTGCATACCCTCCCCATTCTTTTGTCCATACAGGACACAAGCATGCAGATTAATTTATAGTTTTGTTTAAATGAAATAAGCATTCACATAAATGTAAATCACACCTTAAATATCATTCTTTGTTTAGCTTTACTTAATACCACATCCCCTAATTCTTTCCAACTTGGTACAGAAAGACCCTCTTCTTTTCAGACTTTTTAAGTAAGAATAACTCCCACATATCTAATACTTTATAGTTTGTGAAGTCCTCTTACATATACTACTTCATGTGACTTTCACTACATGGATCATTATCTACATTTTTCATAGACAAAAAAAAATACTTAGGTTCAGAGAAATTATAAAATCAGAAAAAAAAATTCCACATCCATCAACTCCCACTCCAGTTTCTTATTTCAACAAGATATCTATATTAATCAACTTTCCCATTGCTGGGACAAAATACAAAACACTCACTATTTAAAGGGGGAGAGGTTACTGTGGTTCATGGTTTCAGAGGTTTCAGTCCATGGCCAGGTGACTTCCAGGGTGAAGTGCCATGGCAAAAGAGTTAACAAAGAATGCTACTCACCTTATGGTGGTCAGAAACAATGCCAGAAAGAACTGGATCAGAGAACAGATATAGACTCTAGGGTCACACCTCTATTACCTACACAGAAAAACCCAGAAGTGTGTTTTACTAATCCCCTAGACAATGTTCAACCCAAATGAATTGAAAATTAAACTTAATTATCGTAGGTGACTTTGCCTACAAATTCTTACTAAATTTTCCCTACAACCACTAGACACATGCTCATCACTAAGTACTATTGTTTGGGTACTATTCCTTAATAATGAGTAATTTTTAATATCCTTGCCTCCCAAAATGTATAAGCTGCTGTTATGAATCAGTAGAGAGTAAGAGAGGAGGGATAAGGCAGTAGAACCATGAAGAACTATTTCCAATAAATTTTCCACATGCAAAAATGTAAAAAAGAAGGTATGAGTACATCTGTTTTAACAGAACAGAACTGCATAAAGTTCTTGGAGTCAGCATGAAAACTCAAAGCTTGAATCTGACTTGTGGTCTGAGCATCCGCATATCCATACACACACACGCACACACACACACACATGCATAAGCACTCATTTCTTAGAACAGAAGATCTGTGTCTGTATCCTTCTGCCTCATGTTTACATTAACTTGGAGCCAGATCCTAAGCAAAAGCTGGCTATAAGCTCACCTAGAAAATTTAGATTCTCTCAAATACTTTAAAAGGCACTGTCACGTGTGCTTCAGAACATCATAAAAACAACTCAGAATGTCTCTTCCAGGGGGCAGAAGAGGAAATCAATACATTCTGATTTTCTCCTCCATTAAACTCTCAATGACTGAAACAGTAGTGTAACTGGGGAGAGTTTAGTAGCTCAACAACCAGATACTAAATTCTTCTTGAAGATTACAGCGCCATATTTAGGTGTCTATTGGTAGAGCTTTAGGACTTTAATGAGCTCAAAAATGCACCAGTAATCAGCAAAAATAAATAAAGCACTCATGAAAGTATGAAGATAATTATTTGTGGAACCATCTGGCATAATACTTTCCCTCATAGCATGGGAACTAAATGATACAACACTATTAAAGTTAATAAACAAGAGAGATTATTAAGCAAAATGGTGCCTTGAAATTGGTGAGCAAGGATTTCAGCAGTGCTCTGAATGTTTCCCAGCTATAAGACAGACTACATTATAGGTAAAGTGGATAGAAAATACAAAAGACTCGGTCATCCTGAAGTTCTCCTCTATTCCCCTGTGTAACCCATTGACAAATTCTACTGGATCCATTTTCAATAGTGACTTGGGGTCTGTGTACTTCTCATTGCCTCCACTCTAGTCCCTGTCAATGCTATTCAAGACCTGAATCCCTGTGAGTTCCAGGCAGACCTCCCTTCCTTCCACTTCTTCTCAGCGTCCTCTTCACAAGGCTGAAGCTGGCTTACATAAAAGTAACTCCCAACACTCACAGTCTTAAAATTCTCAAATGGCTTCCCATCTCTATTTTCTAGGACTAGTGTAATGAAGTGCCAGATATCAGGTGGTTTTAAATAATAGAAATATACTGTCTCACAGTTCTCAGAGTGAGGAGTCTGAAATCTAGGAGCTCATAAGGTCTTCTTCCCTCTGAAACCTGGAGGGAATCTTTCCTCGCTTCTGGTAGCTCACTGGCCATTGTTGGCATCATTGTGCTTGCAGGTGCATTATTCTAATTATCTGGCTTTGCATGACCTTTTCTTTGTGTCCTTATTCATCAACTGTTGCTTGAAGTCTGACTCTGTGCTCATGTGTCCCCTTCCCATAAGAAGAGCAGTCTATGGGATTAGGGTCTAATCTAATGACACCAATTCACCTGACCGCATCAATAAAGACTCTATGAATAGCTCCAAATAATGTCACATTTAGAAGCACTGTGCTTTAGGACTTCAGTGTATCCCTGTTGGCAGACCTATTAAACCCCCAACACAAAACTAGGCAGCCTCCAAGGGCCTCCTTACTCCACTGGTAAACCCCAGTGCAGTGTGACCTCTGCACATGCCTCTGACATCACCTCATTAAATTCTTGACACAGTTATGGTTTGACATCCCTCAAGTTTGTCCTGTCCGCCTTTGCTTATATGGCCACCTGTACCTGCAAGGCACTTCTGCAGAGTCTGTACTTGGTTGGCTCCTTCTTACCATCAAGCAACTCCTCACTCACTTTTCTCTCCTCAGCAGAGGCACATGTAGGTTTGCTGGGGCCTAAAGTCTACCTCACTTCAGAAAGCCTCCTAGGTCTCAGACCTCAAAGGGACCCCAGGAGCACAAACTTCACACTCATGTTGTGGAAACCCAGTTATGAACCAAAAGGAAGATGCAGTGCACCAAAGAGTTGAAAGGCGAACCACTTTATTATGCCAGTGGGCTGGCAGGAAAACCAGTTTCAAGCCACCATCTCCCAGTTAGCTTTGGGTGTAGTTTATATAGGATTTGCAAGCAGAAAGTACAAAAACTGATAGCAGATTATTACATAATTGGTTAAATGAATCAAGTCGTATGTGTCAAGCAGATTTTTTTCAGCGAATTTACTTAAAAAGAATTGTTTATCATAAGACAGGAAAATTCTAGAAGGGGGTATTGAGTGGAGTGGGAAAAGTTACACGTATCCTTGACTGGACCAGGCTGTGATAGGTAGAAAGTCCTTGAGACATGTTGGAAAAACAGGATACATTTTTAGGTGGGAAACGACAGACTTTGCAGCTGCTGGGCCTGGTCAGGTTGACCTTCGGGACTACCTGTGAGAAGCAGCTGGACACAGAGAGACAAGGCTGACCGAGTTTAGCGGTCCAACTCTGTGACAGGCAGGATGAGTATAACCTGCCTCAATATAGTAACAGGCTACTAATTGATTTTTAAATCTCTGCTAAATTTCTATTACACTCTTACTGGTAAAGTTGTCTCCTGATGTCCCAGAATGGGATCTTCGGAGTAACTTGATCCATTCACCACCATGTTTTCTCTAAAGTCACCTCACTTTATCTCCTTAAATACTTATTACTTACCACTGGCACTTACTGAATCTGAAATTATCTGTACATTCGGGTTTTTATGCATTTCCCCCTAACTCCAGATTGAAACCTCCAGCCAGGTGTGGTGGTGCACGCCTTTAATCCCAGCACTCAAGAGGCTAAGGTAGGAGGAGCGTTGTGAGTTCGAGGCCAGCTTGGGCTACAACGTGAGAGCAAGGCCAGCCTGAACTACATAGTGTGACCCTGTCGCAAAAAACCAGGGCTGGGAGTTTGGCTCAGTGGCTGTGAGTTTGATCCCTGGTGCCAAAAACACCAGATTGAAACCTCCAGGAAAGAACAGACCCATTGTTTTTGTTTCATTTTGTTTTGTTTTGTTTCCAGTACAGTTGAGATCCTAACATAATGCCATGTGTAGAGTTGGCACTTTGTGAATATTTATTGGATTCAGATGAATGAATGAATGCTAATTTCACTAATATCAATGACCATGAGTTCTGTGGTGCTTACCTTGTTCCGGGCATACTCAGTTATTATGCTACATCTAGAGGTGTGGGAACTCTGGTACCCAGGGTTTAAGAAAACTCCAGCACCCAGGGCTAGCTGGTAGCAAAGAGCAAAACCTGGACTTGGATTCTGTAATCTGGGTTGAGACTCTATGTTCCATACCCTCCACCATCCTGCCTGAGTTCAAACAAGCTGATTTACTATTCATCATTTCACTCCACAGAGATCAAGGAGGAGATTCCTGTTTCATGGCGATGAGGATGTAGCAGAGAAAATGAGCTGACTTTCCATGGGTCACCACCATGTCCTCTCTAAAGTCACCAAGCACCCAGGTACCCATGCAAAGGAAGAAATACTCAGTCTCTTGTCTCGGAGTTCCGACAGAGCTACAGAGGCCGTCTATGGGACTCTTTTCCCGGCTTTTGCCTACTTAAGATTTCAATGGTGAACCAAGGAAAATACAGGTGACCGACTTTAAATCACATTTGCAAGCCCACAGGAGCTTTCTGTGACCAACTCAAGGATTAGAGCTTTCACAGGAGTTTTCAGTGTCACACTGTACACGCCTCCTCTGAGAGGGTATGTGTGTGCACACACACGTGAAGTATTCTCCAAGCGTGTACACCTCTACTCACCCGATGGACTCCATTCTCATCGTTTCTTTTTCCATTGAGTTTTTTAAGGAGGAAAATATTCTCCTCTTAAATAAAAATAAAGACGTGCATTTTCTTCCTCACATAAAATAAACTCTTCTTAACTCCTCACCTGTAGACCAACAGGCCTTGTATGTTTTATTTAACTCTTGCTGTCACCCATGAGGCAAAAAGAAAAGCCCTCAGCAGTCTTTAGCATTTCTGAAGAATAGCAGCAGCAGACAATTGACTTTATTGGTAATGAGTAGGTTCGATAAGTGGGAAAAGTTGGTGGGAGGACAAAGAAAAGTGCGTATTTTTAAGTAAAACTGTTCTGTACGATGAAATATCCCCATGGAGAACTTCTCTGAAATAAATCAGCAGACAATCATTCCGTCAAGTACCACCTGCTCTGGTTGTTTTGCTCTGTTCTGTTTTGTGATCTTTCTTTAATCCGTGGTAACAACCCAGGATGTCAAATAGCTGGAGTAGAGGTCTCACTCCCACCACAGGGCCAAAGGATGAATGTTATGCTCAGAATAACCACATTCCCAGAAGAGATCCCAGAGAGATGAAGTGAAAAGCACAAGACCCAGTCCACCTTAGTTTCATATTTCCTTATGCTGCTGATGAGAAGCAAACACCATTGCACAATTAGAAATATCTGGTTTTTATTTAACTGCAAGGATCTAGGGTAAGGGAAAAAATAATATAAATCCTTCTCTCTTGCCTCAGTTAGAATTTCCTCCATTAGCTGAGATTTTTGTTGTCTATCAACCACCCTGTAGAAACATATAATGACTACCCAGACTTACACTCTAAATTTAGAATGCCTCATCAGAGAAAGTACCAAAAAAAGGGAAAAAATTTTGTCTTCTTGAAATACAGTAAATTCTTGCTGATAAAGTTTTGCTTCATGTAGTACATTATTTCTTGTTGTTGGACTAGACTGATCCTTAAAGAATATAGGTTTAATAATTTATTTTACTTGAGCTTCCTTCAGCTCACTGAATCACAGGTGAGTCTCATGAACTGGCCAGGCTTAGCAATTTGGTCTTCTCAGACCCAGGATCCACGGAGTTTGTGAACAAAACCCCATTCTTGCTTGAAAAATGTACACTAGGGACAATTCTGGTGTTGAAATGAATCCAATAGAAAAATTTCTAATCTGAGACTAAGCTCAAATACTAAAAAGTGATTCTCTTCTGGGGTCATCCATAGTGTCCCTTATGCCACTGCACAGATGTGCCACCTGGATATGTTTGATGGCAAATGCCCAACATGTGATCTCTTTTACATGGAGCAGCAGTCCTTTCCCTGCTACCAATTGAAATTTATAGCGCAATGCCTTCGTGTAGATTGAGGCTTGTAATGCAATATTTTATGATTATTAGGCTCCTTTGTCCATGATTAAATCAGGCACCAAAGACTGGTCAATATAGCTCTGAAACCCCCGGGCCTAGAAGTCTGTTTCCAAACGTCCTGTTGGCATATCTTGTACTAAGTCACGTCACTCCCTGTTAAACGCTAAAGCAATAGAGTTAATTTGATTAGCTAAATCTTTAGCTTAAACTCTCCAAATTCACGAACTGTTGAAACTGTTCTTTCTTTCAAAGAGTAGGATCCTTGAGAAAAAGGACTTCTTTGCTTGACCTTGCATTTCCAAACTCTAACAAGCAACAGTTCAGTATATGTTTACCATTCATTCATTCATTCATTCAGAAAATATCCATTGAACTCCTATTATCTGCTACAATATCGTGGTGATTAAAACAGATAAAGTTGCAGTTCTGTAATTTAAGGAGCAATCAAGGTTAACTGAAGATTTATATAAACCAGTCATTAAAATCTGCCAGTAGAATTATGAAATAAGATATCCAGGGCAATGAATGAATGGAGAAAATGCAAACTCCTACTTTCAAAAGGCCAGCCAGTCAGTCTTTGGTGTGAATTGAGATCCTAAACAGAAGGGAAAGGTTTGTGTTTTTACAAGTTCATTGCTTCATTTCCAGGCACCAGAATACAGATGGATGATCCTCTTACCAAATGAAATGCATATGTACTGATCTTTTCCCAAATCTCTCCCAAACATAAACAGAGATCTGACACCTCATTGGTGTGATTCCTTGAGCATATGAGGGAAGCGTCGGTATTAAATTTCCTATTGAATCTTTTACTTTCCATTAAATCTATATCTTGAAAGAGCTTCTATCAGTAAAAATTTGTTGCCAAATGACTAGGAATGAAATATACTTTGGGGCGTTTAACACGAAATGGACAGTTTCAAATAGCTTTACACATGTTGAAAGTTTAAAAAGTTGTTTGTTGAGTACTTTAGTTATAATTCATTTAAAAATCCCATTATGTTTGGTTACACAAGAATGATTTTAATACACTTAAAGATGCAGTACTCCTTAGCAGTGACATATTTATAGGCTGAACATTAAAAGGTTTATAAAGTAAGACTATATTTTCTCAGTGTCAAACATCTCTCAATGAAGACAATTATTCAGTCTGCCTGTTTGTAATTAGGTATGAAATAATTTATGATTATGAAGATAAGCAAGCAAAAATTTCAAGAATAACTGCATATTGTATTTTATTATTAAAAGATTTCTATAATCTTTCTAGGGTTTGAGGAGTCATAAATTGTGCAGATCTGATTTCTACGGGATCTCTCTTGGAATTAATACACATATGGACCTAATCTAAGAGTGTGTGTCAAAAATAATGAAAGGAATGGCTTCGCAAAGCTGAAAACGAAACGAGATTGACATAAACTGACTTTGGTTTGGAGAACAAGAGCAATGAGCTGCTTGCAGATAACCCACAAAAGTAGAGTCTGGCAGTTCTGAGGGAGAAAGGACACCCTGCTGGGGGCAGAGAAGCAGCCAGTGTTCAAACGACCTAGGGCTGGAGAACTTTCCTTTTGCCACACTTCCTTCTTCTTGACAGAACCCAAAAACACTTTCAACATGTCATTCCCACACTCTATCTGTGGCTTTCTGGTGTTTGTAGTTGGTTATAAAGAATAGAGACAGCAAAGTCAACCTTTTCCCTCATTTCCTGTGCCAACAAAAGGCCAAGCTAACAAGGGAGACAACCCCCTTTCTCTTGCTTCTTTTCTGTTTAGTGTGAAAGGATAGTGGAACACGACACTGCTATCAGTCACACTCAAGCTTTATTCCGTGTGTGATACTTCTCCTCATAATTTCCCAATTAATATTCTTCCAAAATCAGAGTAGGGATTGTCTAAATTTTACTAATAGTTTGTAGTTCCTCAGTCTGCTCAATTGTTTTACATAACATTCTTTGTCTTTTCAAAATTGAAGAGAATTTAAGAAAATTCTTAAATAAATCTTTTTTCAATTAAAATTTAGAATATCTTTTTTTAAATTCTTAGAAATTCTTGCAATTTCTGATACTAAGCCAAGTAACAGAGACTAGAACACACACTCATAACAGTCTCATTCCCCAATCTCCATGCATCTCAGAGACAGTCTCCATAGAACCTACTTTAGAAAAACTGCTAAGCCAATTACTATGTATGAGTGAATCTATACTCACTCCATGGAAACAGCCTCCGAACAAATCATTTCTGCCAACCCACTTGCAGTGAGTACTCTTGGCGTACTTGGCCTGAGGCCACAGATGGAGATTTCATCAAGTATGAACTTGTAGTTACTGAACAGCAAATCCAGTCATCAAAGTGAAACTGCCAGCACTACCCTCTTTCACAGGTGACCCTCGACACTCAATTTTGGGAGCTCCCCAGCACACTAAAATAACTTTCCCAGTGGAAACAAATCTTGCCCTGAAGATTTTTCTACAAAAAAAAAAAAGTATAAAATTAGCCTATAAGAACTGAAAGAATACAGCCTGAAATTCTCTCCAACTGCAGTGTTGTTGCTAATTTGCTTTCTCGTTTGCTTGTTTAAGATTGTGTAAACTATGCTAGCAACAGGTTCTCTGAGCTTTATGAAGCTAAATTCAGGGACCACAAAACAGGAATAAATCTAGCAGCTGATCTGTACTATATGATAAGAAACAAAAGCTCCCTTGGGCTGCGCAACTCCAAGAAACTGTTAGATTTTCTCTTAATTTATTATTTTAATAATCTCTCTTCCACAAGACACAAAAATGTTTTTCCAGTATCAGGGTGTACTGCTAACCTATAAAAATAAGTATCTAGGTACCCCATGCATTTTTCCAAGTAGAGATGACTTGCATGTATCAGATGCATGGTCATGATTATTGAATGAATGAAATATTGTATTACTGCCAATCCCCCTCAGCTGACCATTCCTTCTGTAAAGGGTATAGTCTAAAAGCAGGAAAGCAAGGAGAAGTAGACTATTGTTTGTTGGGTAAGTTTTATTATTTTTAACAACTCCTTCTTGTATCAAGCCTGAGCACTAGTAATTTCTAATCATGGTTTAGATTATGACCCTTTAAAACCAAATATGTCAACTTTCTTCTGCAGGTCTTAAATTACTTGAAGACAACTATTAAATCTCATTCAACTTTCTCCTTCTCTGAGAAAAATTATCCCATTTTCTTTCACCCATTCATTCAGTCTTTCAATGTGGTTCCCATATCCTTCATTATCCTGGTCACCATCCAGATAGTTAATGACAGTCTCAAAATGCTGTACCCCAAGCTGAAATCCATACACTACACATATTCCTATGGTACCATGGCAATTGGCAGGGATTTCTCCATGCAGGGTTAATGTTATGAAACACCTTTTAAATGAGCCAAAGCAGAGGTCTACAGTTTTTGCTTTCTCTATGTCTTCTGCTTAATTTACAATGTGGGCCACCAGCCATTAGAGAGGTGTGGGGAATGTGATCGTTGCCAATAATTGACCCTTCCCAGGTTCAGAAGATGCATAAAACTCTAATGGAACCATTATTCTTAAACCAGCAGGATAAATAAAAAGAACAATAAAATGATGCCTTTGCAATATCTGCTTTTTTAAAAAACAAGAGAATGCATAATGAAAATATCCATCTTCAGTTGACCTCACATGATGTTGGTTAAAGTAACTATCTCAAAATAAGGCTCTCATGTTAAGTGTTAAGAAGAGAACATTCAGAACCTTGCGTGCACACGTGTTCCCAGAGGATGTTATCTCCTGAAACATCTAATTAATTCAACAATGTCAAAAAAGTAGATGGCTGGGGGCATTGTAATACCAGCTTCCATAGCAACTTATTATCCTTGCACACTTATTTGTGGAAATTGTATGTCTGCATATGGAACTGGGCCACACGTGGGAAAATAAAGTGTTCAATCATCAAGCAGCTTCAGTAGTTATACTGTAAGAAGCTCTGGAAATTAAAATGGTTTGGTCCCATGCACAAAAGTAAATTCAACCTCCAAACATTTCTATATATTTCTTTTTACAAGCATATTTAATTGTAAAAATGTTACATTAATTCAGAATACAGCATGGTGTATATTATATATGTGTGAGGATGGAATTGTAGATGTCTATTCAAAATATTGAATTCTTACAGATTTATACAGACAGAAATTGGTTGTTTGTCTCTTTTTTGCCCTCCTGCCTCTACCATGTGAGGACACAGCAAGGAAATTCTCACCAGGCACCACACATAGGCTCTATGATCCTGAAATTCCCAGTCTGAGGAACTGTAGGACATAAATTTGTGTTCTTTACAAATTACCACTTTGCTGTATTCTTGGTTACAGCAGCACCAAATTGACTGAGACAAATGATAATATAGTTGCAGTTAATAACAAGTTACAAATGATAACAGATAATGTCACTGAAGTTTTATGGTACTTCGGCACCTCCACTGTAGGCTTTAGAGCTGTACATTCATTATAACCTGGTGAGAAAGAGTTTCAGGAAAAAATGAAAAAGAATCCATCTTTAGAAGCTTTCTAAAAAGTATTCAATGCCGGTGGTAACCTAAAGTCACCATTGCAATTACCAGTGAATTGTATAAGTTTTAAAGTTGGTCTTAGGGACAAGTGGTATTATATGTTCCTGGAACAAATGGTCAAACAATTCTGTGCACAATTTTGAACAGATTCTGTTTTGTATTTTTTCCATCTTCTTCAGAGAGGTCACTGCAGGGCACTGCTGGAGTTTCAGCCTCTGTTACTCCATTTCTCCTTATTACTTCTCTCCTAAGGAGAAAACTGAGGTTAACATCTTTGCAAAGCAAATGGGAAAACCCAGAGAAAGTCCTTCATCAAGTAAATGCATGAATGTTAATATCAAAACTTTTTAAAATCTACTTGTAGACCAGGTACTTTTTCCTTCTTTTTTATTACACATTCTTTCTAGATAGAGGCAGGAACCAGGAGTCATGTGAATACATGAGTGTCACTTACATTCTGCAGTAGATCATTGCTTATTCCTAATGACAGTTTCATTGCTGAAGATTTGGCAATCTTAGCAAATAATTATCTTTATGTGAGAGCGCTATTAAGGTACTACCTTTGACAAAAGAATTGAACTCCAATCTCTCACACCTTCTTTTAAAGAATCTGTCTGTATTTCTCAAATTCTTTTGACATTGAGATATTTTTAATTATAATATTTTTGATAGGATCATAATCTAGTGCTTATCAACTGTAATATGCACTTATACTGAATGACAGAAAATATTTTTTAAGATTTGGAGTTCAAAATAACAAAATAGATCCCTTTACTACTTTTCTTCTCATTTTTTTTTCTTTTTCCTTCCTACCTCCCACCCACCCCCAGTTCCCCTTCCCATTTGAGCATTTTCTTCCTATTTCACAATATGTATTACACCTTTTACTCCTTGAAATGGAAAAATATTTTATAAATAAGGAGGGGAAGAGAATCTGAAGGTAGAGTAGGAAAATGGAAAAAAAAGAATCAAGATATATTATATACAGGGACAAATTCCCTACCATAAATGTGACCATTATGTACACCTAAAATGTACCAAGAAAGTTAATTAACTAAAAAATGAAAAAATATATTATTTTGTGAAATACTGCAAACATCTGTTGAAATTTTAAGATTAAACTAGTAAGTTTAACAGGTGAAATCCACCAGCTTAACCAGCAGTTACTAAATTCTGCTCATGTAGCAACATGTAGCTAAAATATCGTATATAAATCAATCAGATAATTTCTCAAGCAATTTCTTTTTCTGTGTCTGACACACTATTTTTAATAAAAATTTGTGAAACTAAAGAATAATGGCATACTGAGGGGGCAATGACTGTGAACTGCTTACCCAAAGTAAATGTGTCCTGGCGCAGTGCCCCATGAGTCACTTTGTATATCACCTTCCCTTGAGTGTGAATGGAACCTGTGACTTACTCCTAACTAACATAATACGACAAGAATGCAGGGATTCTGGAGGTCTTCTTAGGTCTGTAGTCAGTTGAATATGAATTAATAAAAGTTAGATCGTGGGTGGGCCTATCCTAATCAAGTGATCCTTTTTAAAGGAAGTCCAGACATTGCCTAAAGTAGCAGAGACACTTTTCTTTTGTTATATTGAAGAACCAAGCTTTCACAAACATGATAATCACTTGGAAATAAACTACACCAACAGCATAGGAGAATATGGAAGCAGACTCTTCCCAAGTTGACTCTTCAGATGAGAATGAAACCCAGCTTACATCTTAGTTTCAGCCTTGTGAGATCCTGGGCCCAAGATCAAATCTAAGCAGTGCCAAGATTTTTGATCCACAGAAGCTATGAAATAGTAAATGGGTATGAGTTCAGCTTCCAAAGTCAGGTGAGATCAAACATATTTAGGGTATTGATTTAAGCTAATAAAATTGTAGTCATATGTAAGAAGCAATAGGAAATGAATGTCACCTGACATTGTCATAAGCAGTCAATAAATATTAGCCACCAAGATTATTATCAGTGCAATTATTGATGTTACTAGAGTCATCATAAATAAGAACTGATGCTACCAAAGTGACTATTTCTTCTTTGGTCCTATATTATTGAGTCACTTTCTCTATTCAAAGTTTAAAATGCAATTTGTGTTTCTAGGGAAATTTTTTTAATACTGGCAATTGAACTCTACACTGTGCTACATTTCAAGCCATGTGTTTATTTATGATGTATGTATTTATGTGTGTATATATGCAGGTATGTATTTAAAGACTAAGAGACCTAAATTGCTAAATTGCTCAGTCTGGACTATAACTTGTGATCCTCCTGCCTCAACCTCTCAGAATGATGAGATTATAGGTAGGTGCCACACCACTCAGCTTTGGGAACATTTTTGTTCAGCTAAAATCTACTTTTCCTAGATGTATCTGAAGTGAGATGTGGCCCTGTGTGAGTTTTGGCCAGTGAGACTTAAATATAAATAATGTTTCATATTCTAAAAGCATTTCTATTTCAGAGTATGGCGCTAGTATGTACTCTCATTTTTCCTTTCATTCTGCTGTATAAAATGAGGTGCTGATGGCTGGAAACCCAGCTGCCATTTTGAGCCGCATGTAAGGGCACTTACGGTTGGAGCAGTGAACTGACAGAAGTCAGGATCCTAAGTGACTTCAAAGCTATGCCAGACTCCCAACTCTAGAATCTTCCCTTGAAGCTTCTTTCATTTAAAAGAAAAACAGGCCAGGGATATAGTTCAACAGCACAGTGCCTGGCTGGCAAGCACAAAGTCCTGAGTGTGATTCCTGGTACAAAAAAAAAAAAAAGAAAAACAAATGTGTATTTAAAATATTATTCTTTGACTGTGTTAATCACTGCAAATTTATTTCTTACATTTTTATTTAAAAATACATACATATTTGAAATGAATGCATGTAAATATCAAATTATTATTAAATTAAAACATGTTTTGTTTTGGTTCCACTCTAGCAGCACTACACAGAGAAACAGGAAATTCACCATGTTGATTCAAATATTCATATTCACCAATACTGTTCATAGAAATGAGACATTTTGATATGAAGAAATCAAGAGTCAAATATCTAAAAGAGGTTGCATGTAAAAGTAGGCAGGTTGGTGCTGTCTTCATGATATTAAAACAACCAACCGTATCTGTAACTAAAAGTGGCTATTTGGAAACAGTAGTATATTTGAACAATTAAAATCTATCATGTTTTGATATGAACCTATGATCTCATACCTGCCAGGCAGCATGGCGTACAGATACCTAAAATTTCACCAGTCAGATTACCGTTCTTTCATTTCAATCTCTCTGTTCCTTGCTAGCTGGAGATACCCACAGCACAGGTGGAATGTGTTTACCACAGAGAGGTAGGAATAGCAGGGTAAGATATGGGAGGAAAGATACAGGTACTTGGCAAAGATGTTCAGTCTCACAGAATCATGGTGGTGAGAACGAAGGGGAAAAGAAAGGCCTCAGAGAACAACACCCTCTACTTCACAATAATCACAAGGTCATGAATGCTTTCAATAAATGGATAATTGATAAGTCCCAGGCACTGAAGATACAGTAAAAACAAAGCCTTGCCTTCCTGATTATTTTAGCTACATCAGAGATGAGACACCACACACAGTTTTCAGCTCACATCATTTATACCTGTTGACTCTGAGGGTAAGAGGGAAGCAAACACCGCTTTAGATTCCAAAAAGAAGCACTTGCATTGTTCATCAAGCAATTCGTTTAAAAATACCCAGTCTATTCTCTATGTCTAAGTAGATAGAATATCTAAAGTATAAACAGATAACAAGTATAAAAACTAGTAAGGGAATTGCTAAGTTTGTCCACATGTGCCGGCAAAATCATCTTGTTTCTGATTTTTGGCCAAGTCTAAGGAAGTTCATCCTGATGGTGTTTGGGGAAATTATTACACCTGCTTGTATTCAAAAAGACCATACAACTGTAAATGCTACATTACTATAAGACGCTGTCATGTTCTGCAACATAGCCCATTGCCCAATCCTACTTGGATGGTAGCATATTTCATGATTACACACACTCATGTCTTAGCCGAGCATTTATATGCTAGTAGCTGTAATACGTGGAGCTACAGTCTTTCACAGTAAGTCAAGAGCCTTTTCATCAGGGGCACAATTTAGCACCAAAAAGTGTGTCTGACTGGCTTAGATGCTCAGAAAAACAAGTATTTTTGTACACGTTATAAGTAGCAGCAAGAATATGTATTGTGCTGGCTTTCACATCAAAAAAAAAAGATAGTGTTTAGGTTTATAACAATGAAGTAAAGAAAACTAGCACATTTCCTATACTATGTTCACCCTCTTTCCAGCAAACTCAGAGCCTCATGTACTAGTGGGACAGATGTGACTGTAGTCAGTGACTATTCATAGAAATGACTGAGGCACTTAAAAGAAAAATTACTATCATAAGACCAAGAGAAATCATGGTCTAGGACCAATAATTCAATAATATGAGGAAAAAGAAGAAATAGTCATTCTGATACCATCTATATTTATTTATTATTATTCTAGTAACAACAGTATTTGCACTGATGATATTCCTAATGGCTAATATTTTTTGAATGTTTGTCACAGGGACTAGTCAACTTTCTACACACTTTACATGTTTTCTCATTAAATTCTCATACATATGCTAACTGTTTCAGTGCTACCAATGCCCTATTTTTTATAGCCAGATAAACTGAGGTTTATAGAGGCACAGAAACGTTCCCTCAAATCATTGTGTCAGATTGTAGTTTTTCAATCCAATTCTGTCTGCATCCAATATTTTGGGCTTTGTTCACTGGGTGGTGGAGAGGAGGCAATTCCCTCCCTCTCATACAGTCATGGAGCCTTATGCAGTAGTCATCCTAAATCAGACCAGACCAGTGTGGACTGGTCACCAGGTGAATGAACACAATATCTGCTGGGTGGCGAGAGGTGTTTGTAGTCAAGGGTGCAGAACTTTGAAGGACATGATCAACTCAAATGACTGGCCATTGATCCTCAAAAGCAGATCAGAGCTAAAGAGGATAAGTGAATGTGTTTGGGGCCCAGATTAAAAGTGCAAAGAAGATGCACTGTGCACTGGTTACCACCTTGTCTGAATCCATTGAGACAGAACACACTCATGCACAAATTACCAGAGGTGGACCTATGACTTACATACAGGCAGCAAGGGAAAACCTAGGATTTATCACAGCTGAGTGTCCCAAGCACCAGGAGAGCAGCCCACACTGGATGACTCTTGTCTGTGCCTGTCTCGCTTACACTACAGCCAAGGGACCAGAGAAGGTGGTTCTCCATGAGTTTTATATCCCAGAGGCAGCACCATATGCTGGACGAAAGCAAGAAAGCATACCATGTTTCTAGACAGGAAAGAAGCAGAGCCAGCCAATCTTGCTGTGTCTCAGAATAATGCAGTCTCAGCACATTCCAGTTATTTCTGAAGAACTGTGAGGAAGAAAAGTGGCGAGGGACTTGACTGCCCCAAGATCACCTGGAGAACTGTCCTATAAGAAGTTTCTTCGAAACTTTGGTGTGCAGATGGACAAGGAGAGCTGGGGAGGGGTCTTTAAGTAACTGCAATTGTGCGTGTGGGAGTTAATGAGCCAGGGGAACTGAGGTCGCATAGATTCACAGCTACCAAGAGATGGGTATTCACTTTATAACTATTCTGCAACTCAGTAAAACTGTAATGCTTTCCTCTGTGCCTGGGGTCTTCACACCAAGGAGATCAGCTAATGGAAAATTTTATTCCTACCATTCAATAGGAATCCAGTCAATTGATATATGGATAGATAGATAGACAGATAGATAGATATCATATGATGCAAATTGACTGTAACATCTGACATCATAAGCATGATTGCATTAAAAGTCTCATTGATATCTTTAGTAACACACTTGAGGCAAACCAAAATGTGGATGTGACTGTGTACTCAGTGATTTGTATCTCTTCCGTTTTCAAGCACTTAGATTTGAGGTTCTCCTTCAGCAGCTGTGTGTCCTGAGTCCTGGCTTTTATAATGCCTAGACAAGAAGAGTACATACTCCTGGACTTATAATTTGTATTATGGGTGAAATGAACCCAAAATTTCAGAGGTTAAACAAAGTAAGTTTCATTTTGTTTTGTTTTATTTTGTTTTATCACAATGAAAGCAACAACCAGGTGTCTTTGCTATGTGGCTTTCCCATAAATCTCCTCTCCAAGTAGTGGTCCAGGGATCCAGGTTCCCATTATCATGACACTCAGTTTTGTTAGTTTAGAACACTAACAAAATTGGTCGGCTTCATGTGAAGGCCAGCACCAGTCCACAAACTGATACCAGGCCAGGAATTGTTTCTTGATGATCTGTCATGAAGTAAGTACAAAAATTGGAACTGAGCATTTAGAAGCTTTAGATTTTTGACATTGCTGCAATATCCAACTTAATAATGGATTTTTCTCATTCAACAGAGTATAGACTATATTTCAGGTGTTGTTGAATATACCTGGTACAGTGACTTCATGGTGGTTTGTAAATGTAAGAAATAAGAATAAATAGAAGATTGACAGCTAAATAAAGCTCTGTTCTATATCCTCAGAGTCCTCATCATTTAACTGGCAGATTAAAGAAAGAAATGACAAGATGTCCATAGGAGGGTTTTATGGTACCCATCCAGCAGTGAATTGTCACTTTTGTCTATTCCACTGACCAAAATTTGGTCATGCATTTGGCTCTATCCACAGGGGAGGCTGGGAAATATTCTGAATGAATGTCCAGAGGAAAAATGGAAATAGTTTGACAAAGTCATCCATCTTCACTACACCTATTGATATATTTGCTGCTGGTTTCTGCCTAGCATATAATCAAAGAATGTAAAGAAGGAATAGTTCTCTGCTTTCCAGCAGTGATATTGCTGTTTTGAGTGTTCTTGCTGGAACTTCAAATTAGTTTTGATCCTGTCTCCTTCCCAAGTCACCTTCGTTACTTTCTTATTGATTCTTTGAGGAACTAAAACTTTCCAAATACTCTTCTCTTTATGTTAGCTGGGGCTAAGTTCTGGATTAGTAATTTTTTTAAAGCTTTAAAGTTATACTGAAATTAACAGAGGAAAATAGAAGGCAAAAAAAAAGAGAATGTGACATCTGGCTGGGAAGATTCTTTAAATGAATACATTATGACTCACTCAATTAGATTCAGAACTGACATTTAAACAAAGTCAGACCTATAGGTCATGGACTATTCTTTACCTTGAAATAAGACCAGTGCTACAACTAACTGCACCATTCAAACATTTCACTACACAAATCAATTGCATTGACTGTGCTGAAAGATGTAAGTTGCTTTTGACATGCAAATCTACGGAAGAATGTCTGAAAGACAATTTCACCCAAATCAAGGTTTTTGCATAATTTATGCTTCATGACATTCTTTACCAGAGAGATTCATAATTTTTGAGTAATTATTTTTTAAAGATTAGCTGAGTATATGGAATTTTCAACAATACTTGGTGAAACAGATTCAGATACTCGTGAAAATTACAGAAGAGATATGATGTACCCTCTGACAGGTTCCTACATTCTCAGGTGGGGTGACTTTCTACATCATAAATTTTGTTCAGGAATTATAGTATGTTGTATTATTTTAAAAAAAATCTGAAGTCATAAACAATTGATATTTTAAAGTCTCCCAAAATGGTGATGTTAATCTGAAGTATAAAAGGGCGCTGGGTGCAAGAGTAGAATTTTCCAGAATAAGTGGAGTAGACAGCACCACCATGTCTTGTCAGCAGCCCTGGCATTCCTAGTCATATTTCATCTTATCTTAATGCCCATCTCGGTGTCCATCACCCCAATCTATAGAGAAGTGCACTTGGATACTTCTACATGATCCCCCACATATCTCTATTGGTTACAGAAAATATCCAAGGGGTTCTGGTGTTATTTCCTGCTCCATAATCCCATGCTGACCATCTTTCCTCTTTGGATCTCAGGTTCTCTGAATGGAGAATCCAGCAAGAAGTGACAGTCCACACTCTTGAAGCACTTACTCGTTTGTTTTGTAGGGCTCCGTGAGGCAGAGGCAGCTTGACTGATTTTCCCGTTTGAGTGAAGAGCCTTTCCAAGAGCTGTATCCACTGCAGTCTCTTATTTCATTCCACCGAGTCATTTTTTGGTGCTTTTAATAATTCTGACATATTTTTCTTCTACTTGTTCTTGTACTTTGTACTCTTATTTACTAAGTGTCAGAAGTTGTAAGTTAGAGGTCTACAAGCAGGAAGAGAGAGGTGTTTTATTTGTTCCAAACGTTTTCTTAAAAGCATAACAGATTCCAAAATATTTAGATTGGGAAGATCCCAAATGGATGCCAGATTTCTATAATCTTCAGTGGATATGACAATAATGGGGTTATCTTCTCACATACTTTAATCAGCTAGAGACTAGAAGAAGCCACCCCTTTTCACAGGGCAGGGATATTCTAATCTAACAAAACATACCACATCTTTCTCATGACCTAGGAGACTCTGTCAGTTATGTTACCTGCTGAGCCCTGTAGGCAATGGAATTTGCAGGACCTAGCAACAGTGCAAACAGAACAGAGTACTGAAATATATCTAACACAAATTGATGTAGCTGAAGGGTACCCAAAGAAAGCCCATAGATAGACTACTAGTGCCTAAGTACCAGCACAAGAAACCAAGAAAAGTGATATTAGGCAAGTCTTATGGTAGCTACAGAAAAAGAGGTAGGAAAAAGGAAGCCTGGCATAATTCCATGAAGAAGTGGTCCAATTGCCTAGGCAGCCTTTTATATGATTCCCATGACACCGTGAACAAATTCCCAGGAGTTCTTGCTCCTAGCCAATCATCTACTAATTAATATCACAGTCCTATACAACTAATTTTTCCATATGCCCATCTTACTTTCAAATGAGTTTATAAACAGTGTTGTGTAAGTCTCTGTTTATATATGTGTGCCTATGAGAGACAGTGTGTTACAAGATTATGCATATAATCCCAACAACGTTTCCCCCAAAGGAAACATTAGCAAAGTGTAATATAATTTTAAGAAGCCAATTTCCAGGCACATTCCATGATGAGATCTGTGTGTGTACATATATGTATATGTATGTGTGTATATATATATATATATATATATATATGCATGCAAACATAGTGCTTCTCAAAATCGTTCAGCCATAAGGAAATTAAGGAACCAATTTAATTCTGCCAATTTAATTTTGCCATATGGAGAAATTTTTAATTCTGCCATATAGAGAAATCTTTTGGTCCCTAGAGAAAAAAAGTTTCTTACCAATGACAAGGAAATTCCAAGTCACCACAAGAATATTCAGATTTTCCTAACCGCTTTGAGATCATCTAGGTCAGTTTTCCAGCACTTCTCATTTGGACAGTTGGTGAAGTGGAAAAGGAGTGAAAGTGAACAAATTTATAAGGCATGGGGGAAAGTGACATAAGGCCTAAAGTTACTTCCCTACTAATAAACTTCTGAATAACAGAGAAAGACAGACATCAATTTATTTTTAGAGAAACTTGGAAAATGGAAGATCAAACCAGAAGAACTGAAATATTCCCTCTGCTTCTCCTTGCAGGTGAAGTTCACTCCACCATGCCACACAGTTTTTGGCTTTTGGTTTTTTTAATATAAAAACCCCACTCTTCCAAAAGTGCTCTGGGGAAGGAAGACATACATTAAGCTGCCTTCTAGCACCTCTTCAGTCCAAATGATTGAATCCAGGAGTGGAAGGCTGGAGTGGACAACAGGGAATTTTGTTCCAAGCCCAACTGCCATATCATATGCCAAAAAAATAAGCCATAGGAGATTGGCAGATAAATTAATGCTAATAATTAAGGCTCATATAACTTTTTTCATGTATTAGCTAGTCATGCTTTACAGTACCCCCGGGGGTGAGTAAAGTAGTTAAAACCTCCGTTTTATTATTCACTCATTTATACCAGAGATCATTGTTGAACACTTATTATGTAGATAGTACTGTGTGGGGAACTAGGATTGATAAGGCTCATCTTAGCTTGAAGTAATTCACAGCCCAGTGGGAAAAGAAAAAGAGAGGGAAAGGACTCGGCATGGAGTGCTGGCCCCTGGTCAGGTTAGATACAAGCTGGATCTCTGTGTAATATCTCCACCCCTCTGATTCCAACAACCACACACACACACACACACACATTCACACACACAAAGGTCCCTAAGCACTATTGACAGAAAACTATTTCTTGGTAATTTTTCCCTCCGTGAACTTGAACTCATGATCTCAGTTCCACCTAAAGGAAATCTCCTGCCTTTCCCCGTCAGCTCAGATCAGATTTGAGGTCTTCTGTGCCCTCTTTTCCCTAGGGCTACTTACAGTATGGTGCCAGTCTTAGTTCAGACTGCTCTAACAAATTACCATAGAATTGGTAACACATATTTTTTCTCACAGTACCAGAGACCAGAAGCCCAAGATGAGGGTGCCAACATGGTTGGTGTCTGATGAGTGCTAACTTCCGGGTTGTAGACAGCCAACTTTCCCTTGTCTCGCAAGATGGAGAGTTCACTGGCTCTCTGACCTCTTCTTACAGGAGCACTTATTCCCTCATGGAGGCCACTTATGATCTTATCTGAACAAAATCACCTCTCAAACTCCCCCCACCATCCATGTCATCGCATTAGGATTAGGGTTTCAATGTATGAATTTGGGTGGGAAACAAATATTCAGCCAATTGCAGGAATTATTTCCCCCAAGGGAGTGCTACACTGAAGTATTTTGGAGGCCTTTTGGATTTTAAAAAGAGGTAAACAATCCCTGGGCTTCTCTGAGCAATTTCAAGGATAAAAGGGTATGACTTTGTAAAAGGGCAAGAGGACACTGTTTCTTTAAATAGCATCACTTATGCTATCTTCCAATGCCTAGAGTTCCTCTAATAGAATGCAATGCTTTTATTAATTGTTGCCAGAGGATTTAAGGAAAAGTATGTGAGGATAGGCAGTGCAATGAATGTGCTCAGTTTCTTTCTTGGATATTTGAATGCTAAATAGGTTAGAAAATAGGATTCTACATACCAAGAGGGGGCAGGCAAATGTGATCACTACTCCCTGAGGCCAAGAGCAAAGGACTTCAGGAGAGGCACCTTGCTTGTAAAACGTACACAGAGCTCACCTATCCCAGACCAGAGACCCTCAATCTATAATCTGGGCAGCAGCCACATATTATAACATGGTGATTTCTAAATTTTAACCCTCCTACTCATCAACAAATATTGTCGAGGTACTTCCGTCAAGTCAGGTATTGCTCTGCATGCTTTTATATGAATCAGGCCTCTACTGGAAAGAAAGGCAATCTCACTGACCCAAATAGGAAGTACAGAAAGAAGAGCTTGTCTCAGTATAGGGAATAGATCCTTCCTGCACTCGACTGTGTATTTTTCTATATTTTCTCCTCTGCATGGACCATTCATTTCTTTTCCTCAGGAAAAGAGGAGTCTTTCCCATTATCCTGTTAGCTAATGCCACTTATTTAATACTCTGTTCCAGGTAAGGTAGCCTCTGTGTTTCCATTATGTCCCTAAGCAAATATCTCCTCTATCAGCTCTATCCAACTGCGTAACAGTGATGTAGCGCTCTCTCTTGCTCTCTCTCTCTCTCTCTCTCTCTCTCTCTCTCTATCTCTCTCTCCTGCTCTCTCTCCTACTAGACCTGCTAAAGTCTGCACATCATTCAAACAAAACACCTGACACATGGTAAGCAGTCAAGAAACCTACTAATGAGTGTGTTCATATTTTTACACATTGTATTTGAAAAGCTGGCAAGATGTCAGGGGAAAATGTGCAACCCATAAGAGGTATACAGAATTTAATTTCAAAAGTAGATTGAGTGTAAGGAGTCATCAGTGTTGAGGTGATGGCTCCATTTGTGGAAGCTGGTATAGTTATGATAGGAAAGAGAAAAATTCATTAGATGACAAAGTTGTCTTAGCCTATTTTGTGTTGCTATAACAGAATACCACAGACTGGGTAATTTATAGAGAACATAGATATATTTGGTTCATGAATCATCACTCTGGGAAATCTAAGAATATAGCACAAGTATCTGATAAGAACCTTCATGCTATATCAACCCGTGGTAGAAAGCAGAAAGTAAGCATGCCCAGGAGACAGAGAGAAAAGGAGAGCCAAACTCCCCCATTTCATGACTAACCCACTTCAGAGATAACTAACCTAATACCACAATAATGGCCCTAATCTATTTATAAGCATCATGCACTCATAACTCAGTCACTTTTTATAGGTCCCAACTCCCAATACCATGAAGCTAGTAATTGAATTTTAACATGAGTTGTGAAAGGGACACCATAACTGTGCAGAATTGACTAATCAGTAGTAGTTGAGTAACAGATAGTAAAAGAAAAGAATGCAGTATTTTGAAAAAACAAAGAGGAAAATGTTCCAAGATGGAAATGTTCCAAATGGTCAACATGACAGTATTTTGCAAAGATTTTTGGTAAAAGGGAAATTTTCCCACATAAGCCAGATAATAGTAAATCAAGGAACAAAACAGAGAAGTGTCAGTCGTGGACTAGTCCCCACGGGGAAAAAAAAAAAAAAAGAAAGAAAGGACAGCTATTAGGTGAAACTATGGAAAGATAAGTGCAGCTTTGGAGAAAGAGTTTTTAGGTAAGCATACTGTAAAATGAAGAGGATGAGACAAAAGTGATTTTAAAAAAATCAACAAGATAGAAGAAATAAGTGGTGGCCCCAGATCCTAGAGGTTGGGGAAAGTAATGAAATCCAGTGTTTAGAATTAATGTAAAAATAATCGGGTCCTTGGATTTTAGGGGCCTGATTTTTTTTTAATTCTTTATATGTTTTAGATAGAAGTCCTTTGTCTGATAGACAATTGGCTAAGATATTTTCCCAGTTCATGGGTTTTCTTTTCACTCTGTTGGAGATTTCCTTTGACATGCAAAAACTTTTTAGTAAGATGAAATCCCAGTTGTTGATTCTGGGAAGTGTTTCCCGTGCAGTTTGATTTTTGTTCAGGAACTCTCTGCCTACTCCTATGTCATCAATGTTTTTACCTACTTTGTCTTCCAGCAAATTTAGTGTCTCTGTTTTAATATTCAGACCTTTGATCCCCTAAAATTCAAGGACCCAATCCAAAAATGGGAATCTGAGATGAATACATACTTCTCAGAGAAAGAAATACAAATGGCAAATAAATATATGAAAAAATGTTCAACGTCAATGGTCATTCAGGAAATGCAAATTAAAACAACCCTGAGATTCCATCTCACTCCAGAAAGAATGATCAAGATAAAAAAAATCAACCAATAACAAATGCCGGAGGGGATGTAGGGAAAAAGGAATTCTTCTCCACTGTTGGTGGGAGTGTAGACTGGTTCGACCACTGTGGAAATCAGGGTGGAGATTCTTCAAGAAGCTAAGATTAGAGATTCCACTTGACTCAGCTATCCTGTTTCTGGGCATTTTCCCAGAAGAATTGAAAACATCATACCACAGTGATATTTGTGCACCCATGTTTATAGCAACCCAATTTGGAATAGCCAAATCTTGGAAACACCACAAGTGCCCATCAATCAAGGAATGGATAAAAAAGATGTGGTATTTTTATACAATGGAGTACTACTCAGCTATCAAGAAAGATTGCATCAAGACTTTTATAAGTAAATGGACACGACTTGAGAACATACTCATAAGTGAGATAAATCAAACTCACATGTGTAAGTACCATATTGTCTCTCTAGTGTAAGAAACTGTAAAAGTATATAGGATCCAAAATCTACAATAAATACTGTGTAAGGGTAAGAAACTGCTCAAAGAGCAAAAGTAACTGGGAAAGGAAAAGTAACTGGGAGGAAAGGAACTGGAAAAGTAACTGGGAGGAAAGAAGGAAGTGAAAAGGAAAAAGACATAAATCTATATATATGTATACATAAGATAGCTAAAATGACTATACTGCTGAATGTATTAGTTACTAGAAAAGAACAGCTAGTACTCATATGATTAGATCAATTTTACATGTCTGTATCTATTAATGTAAATAACCGTGTTGAAGGCAACGATATGCAATATTGCAACCATTGTCGAGTTCCTATCATCTTGTTTTGTAAAACTATAATGTTACTGTTGTGAATTTGCTATTGTCATTTGTTTGTCTCTTTTGCTTTTTGTCATTCTTTTCTGTGTCTTTTTTCTCTTAAATATAAATAAATAAATAAATAAATAGAATTAATATAAAAATAAATTGAAATATTCCTTACTCTGGAACCACACATTTTTTTAGGCAGAGGGGAACAATCCTACTTGAAGGGCAGGCAGTAAGTCTAGCAGTTGAAGTAGATTCTTGGCTTCAAATCTCATCTTTGCCACCATACAGCTGTGAGGCCCTGGGTGAACATCTTTGTAATTTTCATAATATGTTAAATTTGGATCAAGATAGTACCTACTTCATTGGGTTGGCATCACAGCTGATATGACATCTACTCATTTCTCTGCCAAGATAGACAAAATCTACCCAAAATAAACTAATCAAAGAAGAAAATAGGCAGGTTGGGGTTCTAAGGTACAGAGAGACAAGGGTCTATTGAAGGGCAGAGGTCAGGCAATTCCATATGAAAGTGGTAAAACAGACACAGCAGTGGGTTTTCAATGTATCCTATGCTCCCAGAAATGTAGAATGGACAGGATAATGTCCACTGCAGCCCCACGAAATGTCCATTCCTTAAATTATGCAACCGGTGAATACATTGCCTTAATATCAAAAGGGACTTTGTCAATGGTATTAAATCAAGAACCTTGAGATGCAAAGATGATCCCAGGTTATCTGGCAGGGTCAGCACAAGATCTTATAAGAGGAGATGAAACAATGTGAGGACAGAATTGCTGAAGAAAGCAGAGGCTGCAGTGATGCTCTTTGATGGTGGAGACAGAGATTGGAGTCAAGGAAAGCAGGCAGCTCTAAAAGCTGAAAAGAACAAAGCAATCATTCTCTCCTAAAGTCAGGAGTGGGCTCCGGTTGCCACTGTCATTTTAGCCTTATAAGGGACATTTTGAATTCTAACCTCCAGAATCAGAGAATACATCTGTGATGTTTGAAGCATCTCAGCTCTTAGCAATTTGTCACAGCAGTGATAGGAAATGCATACAGCTGGCATCTCCAGCTTTGCTTAGCAAAAGAGTCAACAACATAGACGGAAGACAGGCAAGCAGACCCAGGTGGCAAGATTGAGTTAAATGAAAGAACTCAGAAATAAATAAACTTTGAAATTCAAGGCAAAGCAGTCACAGGCATTTTCTACTCAGTTTCCTTAGCCAGAGCCCAGCAACTGGTCAGCAAAGCAGGATATTGTAATTAAATGGCAAATTAAATGGTGGCATTGCTTTGTTCCTGAAAGCTAGATAAAAGCACACTTATCTCATTGCTAAATATAGCAATAAGCTACAGAGGATAAAACTTTAGCCCAATCTCTAAACCAGAAGATAGGCAGCACAGACAGAGGCTACAATGTGGATTTTATAGAATTTATGCATAAATATGAGGAAGTTCAGAGGCTAATGTCAAAAAAAATCCACAAATGTGCCAAGTACCACTACAGCTCCCTAAGAAACAGGGCTCTTGCCCTATGAGGGCCCCTAGCGACCCACCGCCATCATCCCATAGCAGAGCACATATTGCACATGCAACCATGGGTCTCAGTTGATTAAAGATGAGAACTCCATGTGGAACATGAAGAAACTGAGACTCTGATGACAAAGTGGTGAGCCCAGCTTTACAAAACAATGCCAGAGGCAGAGTCTGATTTCTTGATTCTGGAGTGTTTTCTTCCTGGAAGTGATGTCAAGACAAGGCCATGATGTGCACCAAGCAGCACCACAAGATGACACACAGAAGCGGTAACAAATTCCCAGAGAAGTCTTTTTCTCTTGGTTTACTCCTGCCTTCCTCTGCAGGAGGCTACCCTTGGCCTTGGATGGCACTAATGGATCAAAGAGGAAAAAGAGGATGTGCAGCCATACCTGGAGGTACCCTGGTCCTATGAGTGACACTTTAAAGGCCCAAAGGGCGGTCTTGCCACAAGGGAAATTCTCCAGAGGACATTACAGAAGACTATATGGCATTTTATGAGCTAAAAGATACTATGGCAGTCTTGCTCAGCAACTTTTGTTGAATTAGAAGTTTGTACAGGTGCATAGCAGCCCTTGATTACAAATGGCAGATAAACAAGAATAACAAATTTTCTTCTTCCATATTACAAAACAAGCATCGCGTTCTGTAGCTGAAGTTCCCATGCTATGACTTCCAAGTGGGTATCTTCATATTCTGAAACTTGGAGCTTACAGAGGTTAGGCAGTGGTAGTTCTAGATTGGGACAATTTCTTATTACCCGTGAATGTGCTACTGTGGACAGATATTGCCTCAGAATATGCCCTTGAAAATAGTAAGAAATCTAAACATATTTAATATAATAGGTCTACTTATCTGCTGTCAACTCATTGGACCATGTGTTTGTGGTCTAATTCTGCTCATTCACAGTGTAATATAGCACAGTCTTCAAGACCCCAGGTGTCGGAGAGAACAAGGCCACACCAGCAAGCAAGCCCAGTCTGCAAACCAGCACCATGCTCAAGCTGCTGCCAGACTGGAGCAGCCAGATCCCAGGCCCTTCCAGTATGCAGGCTGGCAAACAAAAAGTACCGATTCCCAGCCCCCAACCCCATCCTGTAAGCGACGAGCTTATCCAGAGGAAAATAGGCTGTGATGATAGTTAAGGAGGTGAAATGCAATTGGATGCTTGTGGTGCTTTGTCGTTTCACTAACATCGCAGGTCTAGGTCCAGTGGTCTGATCAGAGGATAGTGGTACGCAGTGTGACATCTAGGGGGGGATCTCCTTCTGAGAATTGCAGCCAATGTTGATTCCCTATGGTCTGGTTTTGGAAGTCCTATACTGTTTTCATTGTTTTGTTGGGTTCGGTTTTATTCTCTTTTGTTTTGATTATGTCAAATCTGATGGCAGGAGTAGCTATTTCAAAGATAACAAGATATATTATGGTAGCAGTTCAATCTTTATCTTACTATTGGCTTGTTTTGAAATCCTTTATTGCATTCATTGTTTTGTTTTTATTTTTTTCTATTCCATTCTGTTTGATTTTTATTATGTCCAAAGTTTTCTGCAGCTATTTTGAACACATCAAAAGATATTATGGTAAGTATTGTTGATTTCTTAATGTTTTGAAGCCCTGTGTCTCATATACTGGTTTGTTTTGATTAGCTTTATTCTGTTTTATCCTCTTTAAAATAAAAAAAAAACCCCAATCGTCAAAACCAATTATGTCAGTTTTACATCCTTACTCTTCCTTACTAGTGCTTAGATCATGAAGCAGCCACTTATCTTCCGTGCCTCCATTTCCTCTTCTGAAAATGAATATGTAATGACCTATGCATCAGAGTTGCTGCCTAGGGTATGAAATAACAAATATAAAATATCTGTTCCATACTTGGTATTAAGTAAATACTGGTCATTATTATTATTTTGCCATTATTAACACTGTGTTTCATGGTACTTTTAAGTGAAACCCTGAAAATCTCTCTAATAACATGCAAGTACTGTACATTATAAAAAAGATAAAATAGAGTTGAAGAAATACTTGTACATTTATTAGAGGGCAATGAAATAACAGAATTTCTCTAGAGGGAATGAGCCACGGTATTCCTCCTTAGGTAATGTATTATTAATGATGATTTCCTTGAGATGCATTAAGAGCATATTCAAGAGAAAGAGAGAGAATGAGACTTTACCCAGTGCTAGAGCTTCAATTAATCAACTTCTGTTTCTGTAAATAGCCCTAAGTGAAAGAATCAAACTATTATGTTTTGTAGATGAATGATCAGCAAATGCTCAGAAACTCATCTGTCATGGTCTAGTTTTGCCACCTGACAAGAATAATGAAGCTGGCATATTCTGAATTCATAAAAAGTCTGGGTTGTGGTTTACATAAAATCCACATTTAATTAGAATGGAACCAGCAGAGAGATTGAATGCCTCCCTAGTTTAGTAGGGGAGTGGAAATTTTCTCATCTGTCCTCAGATGCAAGATGTGACGCCTACTTGCAGAAGCTTTTCGGGGCAGCTAATCGTGTGGCTCCTGCACTGAGATAGAGACAGTTTTCCCAGGAGTAGACTGAGTTTCAGAGAAGACTGTTCTTGTTATTCACTAAGCCCAAGACATCTCAGAAAAAAAAAGAAAAACTCAGGGTTTCTTTTGTAGTGGCAAACAGAAAATCCAATCTTTATTTTACACATCAACACTGCATACCATAGAGGTACATAAAACTTATTTCCATTTGATAAAGCAATTTGGGGACAGACAAAATGGAAGTACTGCACCTTGTACTGGCTTTGCACTGGATGTGATGGTAATGTGGTTTCCTATAGGCAAATGGAATTTTGTTTATTTAAACATAGAATACCATGTATTAGAATCCAAGAAGATTTCTTACATACTTTAAAATAAAAGTTATACAATCAAATAGCTGCAAAGAAATGTGTTAGTTTTTGAGAACACTGGTATGGATTGGACCACAAAAGCAACAAATGTATTAAATGAATCCCAGAGTATATACTGGTTCTGTGAAAACTAATGGCAGCTCTATTTTTCAATGAATGCTGTGAACTAAAGAAGCCTGGGTTATGAAGTAAGTTGAGCTAATTCCTATACAGTAAATGCAGATAAAGTAAATAGATCAGAGGAAGAAAAATGGCATGAAGAAGGGACCAAAATCCAGCAAATTTGGCTGAATCCCTGCACAGGCAGCCACAGTCTTTACAAAATGCCAGCTGCAGATGTACTGCAGAGGGTGGCCACACACTGCCACCAGGGAATGTGTCATCGACATTGGCCTCCACTCCAGTAAGTCCCTCTGGTCAACTGATTTTCCATTAGTGTGACTGTATTTCTTTTCTTCACATGCACTTTTAAATTTAGATAATAGAGTTAGGCAAATAATTGAATAACTCAGGAAATAAATCCAACGTGACTTAAAGTGAACAGCTACAAACATCCTCCTTCCATTAAGCCTGTGATCAAGTGTCTCTCACGGCTCTGTATTATTAGTAACATTATTTTTGTGTGATTTTTTTTGCTCAATGCACTGTTAGCACAGCAGGTAACCACTGGCCCCTTAGCTTACACAGCTTTTCTCCAGCACTCAGCATTGCTTTCCTGTATGCTCTGGGGGAGGAAAAATGTTTTAAATGCAGGCAAATACAAAATCATGATTATGGTCTGATTATGGTCTCCAACAACCATAATCAGACCTTCACAGATTCAACTATAGTACTGAACAGACTAACGTGAGTGGAGGAGATTTTTCTTAAACTCCATTTCCGTAAGATTCTATGGCAGACTTGCCAGCAGCAGAACATAAAGCTATTAAAGAAAAAGAAACTTTTTTTGTTCATTTCTTTATCACACAGGAAGAAACATGAAATACAATTATGCCTCATACCCTCTGAACTGCAATGTACTTATTAGTTTTGAGAATTTTTTCCTCTCCTTCCATCTCTCTGCTGATTTTTCCATGAAACAGTCAAAGCACACCTGTTAAGCTCTCTGAGTCTGATTAGCAGCAGTTCCCACGTTGCACATCCCCAGGTGGCAGCTGTGTGAATGGTAGCGTTGGAGCTGTAAGGCAAAAAGCTACCACTGGACATCAAAGAGCTTTTGGAAACCAAAATGACAATGTAACAGTAGCGGAGGCAGTCGGAGGTATTCTGCCTAGGTTTGAGTTCTGTGGATTTAGGAAGAGGCTTTCTCTCTTCTTCCCTAAATTGTCTCTGACCTTCAATTTAATAGACTCTGCTTTTGTAAACTAAAATGAAATATTTTTAAGTGGTAGCTGATTCTTAGTGCCCCTCAACATTCAGCAACCAAGACTTCCACTAAGTTTCTTTGCTTTTCATGACAATAAAATTATTTGAGCAAGTTCAAATACATAAAGCTATCTTCCTTTTCACCAGAATATAATTGGACAAACAGATTCTGTAATAAGGCCTTAACTAGAGTGTCACACTTTAGAAAGATACTTCAAAATCAGGCATGACACATTCATCCCAAGGAATAAAGATAGGCTCACATATGGAGCCAATGCCGGACATCTCTGCTCAAAACTGACTCAGAAACCCAATCCCAGCGTGGAAGAGGAAGGTCATTCTCATATAAACCCCTGGAGGGCCCTTAGCAAATTTAGGAAACCTTGATTTAACTGTAACAGCAGGTCACACATGATGGAATATCTCAAACTTGACTTTTCTAGCCTATAGATATAAGACCTGACACAGCCTTTTAAAGTCCAGTTTAAGATTCATTTTGAAAGTTTCTAATCAGAGTTAATTTTCAGACATTAGTAGATCTCATTGCTATAAATGTCCAGAATAGCACAACCAACTCAAGGAGACCTAAATGACTGGCTAATTAACACTCTTCCTGTATCTTTGTAAATAACCAGGCCAAGCATAAGGGGAGCAGCTCCTTTTTCAGACTGAGAATAATCTTTGAAGATTATTCATGATCAAGGAGGGTAGAAAAAAAGACTCTTAACAAAAAGATTTCAAACTTTAAAATAAACAAAGGAGATTACTGGATTTTGTTTAATGCAATCCTGAGCTTGACTTTCTATTGAATGAGTTATTTTACATCTCCATAGGGGCAGAGATTAATTTGTAGATTTTTGCAAATTAAAATGCAAATGATATCTGGCCAGTTAAAAGAAGCTCCCAATGGTTCTGTTTATTGCCCTGTTAATTAGTGTTTTCTCTAACCTTGCAATCAGCCTCACTTTGTCTTTAGTTTTATATCTTTCTAGATTTACAACTATTATTTGGTTCCTTCATTTGATTTCCTCACTCATTAAATAGACTGAACAACATTTTCGATTCATTCATTTTATGCCTCTATGAGAGCCAGGCTTTTTCTTTTTAAAAAGTATAGGTGAACACCTAAATACATTTTGAAAGTTGAATTACTATATCAAAGAAGTTTATAAGCTGTAAAAAAAATCAGGACTGTAGAAACAAACACAGATTTGAATTCTAATAATCTGCAGAATGTTTTTATTAATTTTTTAAAGAATATTAGGCATAAGAAAAATTGTAAAGACAGTCCAGAGAGTTCCCATATACTCCACATACAATTTCTTTCCCAACATTACCCCTATTGTCAATATCTGCACCAGAGTGATACATTTGTTAGGACTAGTGAATCTACTTTAACTCATCATTGTTACCCAAATCCTATTGAATACATGAGAATTCACTCTTGATGTTCTGTACAAATTTGTCTCTTTCCTCCCATTTACTTACTCATCATTTCTTTATAACAATATGACTCATGTATATCGATTTTATACTTTGGGTTAAATTCAATACTACACTACTAACTTCATTGGTACCCAGCTTTGGTAATTAGGAATTGCTACAGATTGGCATAGGTGTCCCTCTGACATGTTCTTACCTTTGTTTTCAGTGTAGCAAGGTTTTAACTTTCATGGATAGCACGTTTCTCATCAGCTGAAAAAAGATGGTAAAACTGATATCACGATACAGTCATAAAAGTAACACAAACAACGATAACAAATCTATTCCCTGAGTGCTTATAGCACTAAACAGTATTAACTCATTTAAAAGAATCAGTGTGTGTCATAATGTCTGTCACTTCACACACGATCAACAAATGTGATTTCCTATGGGGGATGGACCAGGTGGTTGTGACCTACTATGTACAGAGATGCTCACTGGTGGCTCTTACCAGGTGGGCAGCTGTAAATGATACCAGGAATGCAGGAGACCTTGTCCCATACTCTTTGTGATTATTCAGCCTGTACTCAGAGGTTCTGCCCTCCCATTGACAGTTTCATTAGGTGAGATGTCATTATCGGCATAGTCAGCATCCTCCAAGCACCAAAGCAACTAACCCTGGTAACCTTGAAATCTTGGTCCTTAATAAGGATTTCATGTTTGACTGCAAGCTGAGTCTGGAGTCAACAAGAATCTGGAAAAAGAACTGAATGTGTGGGAAGAGGTTACACTGAGTCAGGTGGTTCCTTTCTGTCTTCTCCTTTTTTTTTTTTAGGTACATTCTTCTTTGAGGGGTTTCTGAAGAAAAAAAAACCTTATATTAGCTGCTTTACAAGCAGAAATGCAACCAAACAAAAATTCTTCTAACATGAAACCTTGCTGAACAGTGAAAGCATTTCCACTGATGTAGAGAAAGCCCCTCATTAATACCATCCATCATCTTTATAAAGGATACAATTAGAAGAATCAGGACAAATAAGCACAGCCATAGCCTCATTATTTAAGTACCAAATATTAACAAGTGTGTTCATACCTCCTACTGTCTGAGGTCAGTAAAAAGAAAAATGAACAAGTCTGCTAAGCCCTACGAAATTCACCTAAAGCAACATGTGCCTGTGGCAGAAAACTTAAAAGCAGTGTACAGAAAGAGATAAAATTAAATTATTTGCCGTATCCCAATACAGAACTAACTGCAAGGAGGCTTCCAAATAAGAAATGCCAGAGGCTCCCTTTGCCCAGGTGAAGTCTGAAAAATTACATGTGGGATTGCAAAAGAAAACTCAAAGGTAACCTGCAGACCAAAAATGATTTATTCTTTTCAATAAGTGCTTTGAAGGAGGGGTAATAGACTTCAGGCCTGGCATGTCAAAGAATTCTAAGAAATCTCATACCTTAGGTCTGCAAAGCAGGGAAGAGAATCATGTGAGACTTAGAAACTGAGAAGGTGGTGAAGACCTGGAGAAACATGAAGATACAAGAAGATGCTTTAACATCTTTTGCTGCCCCCATTTTCTTCCCTACCTTTGCTACTTGGTGCAACTTGCTTTGCCCACAAAACAAAAGCACCTGTGTAAATAGACCTGTTATAATATAAAACAATAACCACTACTGGCATTTCTTTTTGCTATCACATTAATAAGATATAGTCCAAGGTCAATTTTTAAAATTCTTCAGAGGGGAGTGTGCTGAGAGATTTTGGGTCAGCCAGGTGGAAATGGAGAAAGTTTGGGCTTTGATTGGAAAGGAAATGCTTTTGTTTTTGTTTGGTTGGTTGTTTGTTTTTTGTGGCACCAGGGATTGAACTCACAACCTTGCACCTGCCAGACAGGCATTTAAGCCACTGAGCCAAACTCCCGGCCCTGGTTTTTTGAGGCAGGATCACACTACGTAGCTCAGGCTGGCTTTGTGCTCACGTTGTAGCCCGAGCTGGCCTCAAACTCACAATGCTCTTCCTACGTCAGCCTCCCGAGTGCTGGGATTAAAGGCATGTGCCGCCATGCCCGGCTGGAAAGGAAACTTTCAAACCAGTAGGATAATGGTGGAATATTTAACAGAAGAGATGGGGATGAGGATATTCGTGACATTACAACAGCATTATTGAAATACTTGCAAAAGCTGTCTCAAAGGGGAGAAAGCAAGCATTTCCCCATGTAAGAATGTAGATAACAGAGTCAGCCACTAAGAAGGACGTCCCTGAGTAGATCTCGCTCTTAACAGTAACCAAAACTAAAAGGAGCGAAAACATGAAACATCTAGTCCTCCCTTCATTCTTGACACCTTATAAACCTACGATTACTTTCAATACCACAGAGAAGGTAAAGAAATCCTAGTAATGACTGAGATGGAATTTATCACCATCCAGGTGATAAGGGGCCAAGAGTGAAATAAAATTGATTTAGAGAAATAAAAGAATATGACTTTTCTTGCACTCAGAGTTATGGACTAAAAGTCACACAGATGATATAAATGTCGCATTACCTGTGTAAGAAGCATCCACCAGGGAATGATGGAAGACGTTCATTCGTACTTTCACCTGTTTGTGCAACTCCTTTCGGGTTCAAATCTCACTTCATATATGGTTTACATGTGATTTGAGTGTGGTCCCTAAGGGATCTATGTTGGAAGCTTTGTCTTCAATAAGGCAGTTAAGAGGTGGTAAGATTTTTAATTAAGTGTGGCTTCTAGTGAGAGGTCATTAGGTCTCAGGGGCCTCAGAATGGATTAACACAATTCTCATAAGAGCCCAGTCATACCTTGGCTCCCTGTCTCACCATGTGAGCTCCCCTTCTTGGATGTACTGGATCCACTGTGAGTCTGTCACTAGAGCTGAGCAGAAACTCCAGTTGTAGTAAGGAGTTGCAAGGAGAACAATTACATACAGGACACAGAATTTATAGTATTATTTTATGATGATCACCCAGAGGTAAACACAAGAAAGTGAAGGAAATATATCCACAACACTAAAGATCTAGAAAATCCAGCCAAGGGCCTGGATCCCATTGCAATGTCCTGCATGAATCCAGCTGAAAACCTAGAGCCCATGACAATGCCTCCCACAAATCCAATTGGAGGTTTATAGCCCATGACAATTACTCATGCTATTCTGTTTTACAGATCTGCGCTGGGAAGGTCCAAAGGTCAGCAGTGGAAGCTAGAAAGTCTATGCCAGCGGCGTGAAGGGTCTGTGCTAGTAGGTTGAGGATTCTACACTGGAACCAAGAAGTGACACTCAAAATAAGGACCAGAGATCCCCTGAAAAGTACCACAGCCATCTTCAGCGACAGTGGGGTCATGAGCTCCTCCAACAATGAGAACAGTAGAGTGCATGTCAGGAAGCCAGTGTGACAAGCTTTTCCTGGAGATTAAACAGCACACATCTTCCTCGCTGGAGCCAGGAAGTGATGCTCAATATAAGGAGCAGAGCTCCCCCAAAGTGAATCACAGCCACTCTTAATGACAAGGTCCCGAGCTCCTCCAATGCTAATGGCCAAATTTATATCAGAGAAGCTAGCCATGACAAGCTCCTCCAGGAGCACCAGCAGCTCCAAACAGTGACACTTAGGAGAATCCACAATGCCAAACACTTCTTCTCCATGTCTCCTTTTATGTTGGCAACTTTCCTCAGGTGGAAAGTCTTTGATTTGAAAAGAGTCCCAGAGTATTTTTCTCAAAAAAGATTGCCTGGGGTATTGGTTCCCCAGAATTCAGTTCATAGTGTTCAGTCCTCCAGGCATTTGGAGCCTCCTGGAGCTGTGATCCAAGCAGACTTAGCTACTGCTTGAGCTGATGGCAGACCTGGGCATCATCCACGTGATGCTGTTTTTACAAGGTTACTGAATACAGGAATTTTTATGCAGTCAAGAAGGCTTCCACTCAGATTTCCAAAAGGCCTGGGAGGCCTGGCACTGTGCCCCTGAGAGGGCAGTGCATGACACTGTGAGAGTGAAGCCAAAAGCACAGGAATCACCTCAGGAAGATGGGGAAGCCAGTATTGTATAATGTTTGAGGAAAGCCAAACACAGTGAACAAAGCTGAGTCCATGAAACTTTAGAAACCTGAGATCCCATCCTCATACAGAGCTGCCTCTGCACAGGTAGTGATTCTAAGTTATAGTTATTTTTTTTTGAATATCTGATTCTCTTATTGGAATAGATTTTTAGGGATCACTTACTTGTGTAACGTATGTATCTGGCATAGCATCCAGATACCTGGTTAGTATGATTAACATAATTAATCTGTAATTTAGTACTGGAATTGGCCATCACAGATTGGAAGCACATTCCTATTATAGTTCAGTAAGTTTTTTTTCAGTTTCATTATGTTCATCTATATTAGTTAGTTTTAAATTGCTGTCATGAAATACCTGACGCTAGGTTCTTTATACATAAAGGAGGTTTATCTAGCTCATAGTTCTTGTTATGGATTAAAAACTGGTGGTCAACTTAACACCAGCTGAATTAAATCAACATGGTCCTGACTGTAGAGGGGCCACCTGAGACTTTCCTTTGTGCATCTTTGAGTCTACAAAGGGTAGAGGCTTGCTTGGTCCTTTTAGGCAACAATCTGAGGTTCCATAGACCAGGTGTTCTAATAGCCCTGTGCCACTAGGAACCCAGACTCCTTCTATCTCATTGTCTCCCATCCTCAGTGAGTCACTCCAGCACTGTGGTTTAATGTTGCTGCTCCATTGGCTGCTGTATTTCAGCCACCAGGAAGGAGGAAGGCACAAAGGGACGTAACCTTAATTTGAGAATAGAACTTGAAATAGGCATTGTTTCTCTTCACTGTCCATTAAGCTAGAAATAAGCCATGTGGCCACTCTCAGTTTGAAAGGATGCCAAGAAACTAGCATCTTTAGCTACATCATCAGGGATTCTGGGATTCTGTTACTGAAGAATAAATGAGGACAAGAATACTACAGATAATTGAAATCACCAAATCACTGGTTGAATCTAAAACTGGATAAATTTAAGAAAACTTTTCACTCAACCACCAGCGATGGTTAATCCTGATTGTCAACTTGAATGGCTTGAGATGATCATACAATTTTGTGTAATCCACCATTATCTTAGATCTTGCTAGAACAGTGACTAGGTATCCCTAGTCTTAGTCATTTTCTCATTGCTGGGCCACAGTATCTGACACACACAGTTTAAAGGAAGAAAGATTTATTTGGGCTCATAGCTCAGTTCCTGATCTGCTGACTCCAAGGCAGAAATGGCATGTGGAAGGGGCTGGCATAGAAAAGCTGCTTGCATCATGGTGGTCAGGAGATAGAAAGAGAAGGTAGGAACTGGTAAGGCGGATGTACTTTCCCACACCCACAGTGACTCCCTCCTGTGACCAGGCTCCATCTCCTAGCAGCGTATTTAACCCATTAAAGGATGAGTGCACTGCTGGGTGGAGTGCTCTGGTAATTCAATCACCTTCGAGACACATGAGGCTGTGGGGGGATACCACAGATGTTTAAACCATAACATTTTACCCCGGACTCCCCAAAAGACACATGTTGATCTTTTTATGCAAAATACAGTTAATTACCTCTAAGAGTTCCCAAAGTTTTTACAGTTTCAGCATTCCACAAAAGTGTATGTCCAAGGGCCAGGAGTTTGGCTCAGTGGCTTAAGCGCCTACTTGGCAGGTGTGAGGTAGTGAGTTCAATCCCCGGTAGCAACAAAAAAAAAAAAAAATGTGTGTATCCAGAGTCTCCTCCAGGACTCAAGACCAACTCTTAGCTGGGAACCTATGTAAAAATAAAAGAAAGTTAAATATTTCCAAAATACAACTGTATGGGGTAAACATTCTCATTCCTAAAGGAAGAAATAGGCAGATAGAAAAAAAAAAATCAGACCAAACCAAGATCAAAACCCAGCAGGGCCAACATTAGATGTGTAGTTCCATGGCTTTGTTCACTGAGTCCAGTAATGCATCTTTGATCAAGGCCTTGAATTTTTCTTGATTTCAGTATCTGTGTTTGTACAATAAACATAATAATATTTATCTGATTGAGTTGTTGGAGGAGTAAGTAAAATTTGTTGTGACAGTGCTTACCAGCCACTGTCCTAAGAAAAATATAGGTGACAATACATTTAGGATATATTTACTATTATTATATTCATTTTGCAGATCAGAAAACTGAGCCACAGAGAAGTTATTAGATAATTTGTCCAAAATCAATTTGGTAAATAAAGGAACCATATGAAGATTTAATGTAGTGTAAAAAAATAAGTCATTTCACAGAAATTTTAACCAATTTATGCTATTAACATACTCAATATGCAAAGAAAAATAAAAAATTACAGATGTACTAACTGATTCAGTTCTACATACAGATGCACTAACTAACATAACATTCCATCCAGGTCTTATATGGTAGTAGAAATCTACTAAATGCAGATAAAGAGGACAATGATAAATCAAGAAAGATAATTGCAGACATTTAGAGATGTGAAATAACTTGAAATGGAGCTGCTGATGGGAAGCAAGAAGAAAGGGCTGGGTAGCAGGGATTCCTGTGATAGGAAGGAAGAATGAGAGAAAAGGGATTTGAGCCCGACTCAGTCTTGTTTTGCATACTTCTGGATTATGTATGCACAGCACAGTGAGAATCATACCATAATGCTGCAGGGAGTGAGTGGTCAATGAAGTCTTCAAACAAAAAGGGACACGAATATATTTTAGGTGAGTAATTAGTAAGAAGGATGATCAGTAGGAAGACAAGCAGAGATGAAAAATGCTGACAATGAAGGGAAGACCAATTAGGGAATGGTTGCAATAATCAAGGCTGGGCAGCGTGATATCCTCAATGAATGATGCAAATAGAATGTTAAGGCAGAATCGAAAATCCTAAGAAACTGGATCTTTCCATTCATTTAGTCAACGAATAGTGGATGAGAATTACTTAAATGTCAGGTGACACAAAACAAGACAAGAACCGCTGGTGAGTTCACTGAGGAAAGAAAAGAATTCAGCCTCTTGTGAGGAAAATTGTGTAAAATCTTTTAACAGGTGGGGTTGAAAACTGAATGAAAGCAATGTTTACAGTGGAAGACTTTCATTTGGGGGTATATTTAACATGTCAGGATGAAGCAAGACTAGAAACATAGGTCTAAAACTGTGGAAATAGTTCAAACCCAATAATAGATATTCCAGATTCGTAGAATTGTCAGAGTATATCATTTTGACTTGAACACTCAATCAGTACTTAGACTGTGGCTTGTTATCTCAGTTTTACAGGGCATACATACCTTTGATGACAATGAGTCATCTTGGCAATTAACATTCTTCTTGCAAAGGTAAGATTCATATTGTTGAGCATGGAGTGATGCTATGACCAGGGACCTTCTGTCAGGGACAGAGAGAAGCTCATGTTTTGTCCTCTTTCAACCATCTCCATTCAGGACAAGCTCAGCATAATTGCATCTCAAATGGATGTACACCAAAAAGCATTTTTCTTTCTTGTTTAAGAATGTATTTATAGGGCCGGGAGTTTGGCTCAGTGGCTTAAGTGCCTGTCTGGCAGGCATGAGGTTGTGAGTTCAATCCCTGGTGCTGCAAAAAAATTAAAAAAAAAAAAAAGAATGTATTTATTTTACTAGGGGTTCTGACACTTTGGACTTGTTTGCAGGGTTTCCCTGACCCCACTCCCATGTGTACCTAGAGTTATTCTTAACACGCAAGTGCTCTCTTGTAAGATACACTGTAAATCTTGCTCTACTGAATCCAGGAATGGAACCTGAAGTTGATAATGAGCAGTCAACAGATTTTCAACAAAATTAAATGCATTCACACGAAGAGCTAGGAAGTATGTTAGAGTCTAACTCTTCCTCAACGTGCATACCCAGTAGTTTACTTGGGAGAATGTATGTGTCAGTCAGATATTCCTGGAACCAATTCAGTTGGTACGTGAAACATCTACAAAAATATTTGCTCGCCTCAACTCTTCACAAAGATACATACATATATATATATATATATATATATTTCTTGGCATCTTGCCATATATTTTGGGTCCCAGAATAGACCCCTCAAGTCACACAATGAACACCAGCTACTTTCACAGCACTCCACTGCATGTTAAGAAGGATACTAACAATAATCTCTAATATTTGTTGAGCACATATTTCTGGCTACCAAGCCACGTGACTTCCCTTTATTATTCCATGTAGTCATCACAAAATATTTCAGTAGCTTTTGTTGTCTAGTGTTTATTTGCCTTGTTTCTATATTTGTGGAATGCATGGTGTGCACAAAATACTTAATAAATGGTTATGAAGTGCAGCAAGTGAAAGAATTCAATGCCCAAAGGCCAAGCCTTTTTTGCAATAGGGGATCTGTTGGTTGACAGCATTTGCTACTGTCTCACAAAGAAACTTACAATCTGTTTGTAAATATGAACTAGCATAAATGAAACTGCAAAAGCCCTTGCAAAGCAATATAGAAATGAGCATCAATGCAAAGGACAAATGAGTTATCTATATGCCCAGGATACAGGAAGGGAGGAAAACTTGGAACCTGATAAGGACAAAGTTACAAGGAGAGATTCAAAAGTAGATTTGTATAAAGCCTTGTGGAAGTGGGGAAAAATACAGATGACCACAGTTGTTTTGTTTCTTGGCTAATGCTTACATCTTTGTGCCAGCGTGCACCCTAGAGATCAATAACTCCTTAACTGTTGTTCTCACATAATTGAAAAACTATAGGGGAACTTTTGGCCCACCTTTAAGGACGAGTCATGACTTGACAGCTCTATACAGAGAGGACTTGGCTTTCCTCCAACAAATGCTAGTGCTAACACCCCACGGCCCAGAGTAAGCCTTTCAGTAAAAACTCAATAACCTCTTTGCTATACTTCATGAAAGAGGAAGAGTGAACACTTTTTCTGACAGTTATTTAACCTCTTCAAGCTGGAGATGCCTCATCAGTAAAACAGGAACGTCCTCTGTCTCTCAGAGGTGTTGCGAGAAGAAACTAAAATAATCTAAGCTTCATCATTCACAGATGGATAGAATTTCAGATTCTACATTATCCACATCGAGGGAGATTCAGATGATTGTTGAGATTAAAATGTAGTACACTGACCAAACCTGAGTTATGAGAATCCCTGTCAGGATTTATCAATCTCAATGTGATTGACATTCTAGGCCAGATCATTCTTTGTTGTAGGAGTGGCATGAGTGTGTGGAAGAACGGAGTTATCCTGTGCACTGCAGGAATTTTAGCAGTGCCCCTGACCTCTACTTGCTTGATGCCTGGAGCACCCCTCAGTTGTGACAAACGTCTCTAGACATTTCCAGATGCCCCATCCCAGCAGAGGGGACAAAATTGTCCCCCAGTTAAGAGCCACTAATCTTAATTATTATAGGACAAGAAGTGTTACCCAGGCCTTCTAACTCTCAATGTTACACAGGGTATTCTGTGAAGTCTCAGTAAACAGAAACTAAATGTACCAAAGAATAAACACAAAAGTAAATTGGAAAACTGAGAAACCTTTACTTCTAAAGCAACTGAAAGTGAAATGAGGCCATTGCCTGGCACTGCATGTTAAATGGTAATGAAAAACTAAAATTGTCCCTATCATCACAGAAAGAAGTTGAATGCAATGGGAGGTAGAGACATTTCTGGGAGACAACCAAAAGCCAAATCTAACAGCAATGAAAAGAGGAGAAATAGTCTAATTAAACTATGTTCTCATCAAAATTGACATTTATTTTTGTCACCTCAGTACCAACTGGCACCTCATAAAAGTCCTTTGCAAAGTCATCCAAGGGATCCATTTGAGTGGCAGAGAAGTGGCTGGGGACTCAGGGCTGTTCTAG